>CM063596.1:2143241-2163662 GCA_032356905.1 Salix exigua
TAAGCATGTTACGGGCCTGATGAAGAATGTGTGGCACTATAGGGCAGCAGGATGAAGGACGCGTGGCATTGCACCGGTGAATGTAACAAAAGAGATGACAAACATGTGGCTACAACGGGAAATGGTTCAGCAGGTGGATGGGTGATGCGTGTCATCCAGGGTTACTTTATCAACCATAGTTGTTTTATTAACTAACCATAATTTATGTATTTTAAGTCAATGTCCAGTTACGTATTTTGTATGTTATTTATCTGTTAATCAATAGTATTAAATTGGTAGTTAATATAGGGGCAATGTTATCAAAAACGCGAGTTAACTCGCAAAATTGTACGATTTTGCGAGTCAACTCAAGAAAATTGGTTAAAATTGGAAGAAAACTCGAAACCGGTCAAACTTGTATAAAATCAGGTCGGATCGTAAAATCAGACCGAATCGGTCCGATTTTATGATTTTAAGGTGTTTGGATTTCGGGGCTTTCATTTTCAATTGTTCATTCTTTCATTTACAAATTGCATTTGCAACAGCTCAAATCAAAATCTTCTTTTCTCTTCTCAGCAAAAAAACCCAAATCACCAGCTCCCGCCCCCAAAATCTTACCCAAAAATACACTTACCCACCACCTGCACACCTAGCCCTTGGTGTCCTCTACATCATCTGTATGAGGAGACGAGGAGGAAGAGAGTAAAGGAGAAGAGGATGAGGAGGAAGACAAAAACATGGAGGATGAGGACATGAGGTTGGGCGGCGGCGTGGGCAAAGAGAAATAGAGAATTAGGGATTTAGGGTTATGTTTTGGAGGGATTTTATAATAATAATAATAATAATAATAATAATAATAATAATAATAATAATAATAATAATAAAGTAGCCAAATAGGTTTCTACAGGGAGGAGGGGTTATAATCATAGTTATTAATTTCATTCCGTTCTGGCCGAAACGTTTCGTTCTGTTCAAAAAACTGAGACCGACGTCATTTTCTTCTCGGTTTTAATTTTGGTCCGTTCCGAAAATTCCGGCCAAATTTTGACCGGAAAGCCTCGGTTCCGTTACGGGTTCAAAATCTATTTTTTTTATTTTTTTAAAATTATTTTTGACATCTATACATCAAAATAATTAAAAAACACCAAAATATTTTAAATAAAAAAGAATTCAAATTTTAATGATGCTTGTTAAATTAATATTTTATTAATATTTTATATAATTATATATGAACAATACGAGACCGAAACGGCACGCCAGAACGCTCCGAAACCGGAACGTTCCGTTCCAATCGAAAAACTGGAACGCCGACCAGAACGGTATTGACACCTATGGTTATAATAATAACTAGTTGAATGCTCGCACTACGTTGCGGGTATAGTGCGGGCAAAACAAATAACTTTTACAGCTGTTGAGGTTACAATATAATATTTTAATATATAAGATTTGGTATACTTAAAGGTATAAACATCGTCTATTATAAAAACAATAATATCGAAGTCTCAACTTCTAAAATTATCATTACTATTATTGTCAAAAAATTAAACATTATTGAACAAATCTAAGAAGGAAACAAAAACACATTGGAACAAATACTAAAACTATTATTATTATTATTATTATTATTATTATTATTATTGCTTTAATAACACGAAGAAAACGAAATTAAATCAAAGGATAAAAAAAAGCTTAAAAACATTAACAAAAGAAAAAATAAAAAATAAAATAAATGATAAAAAATAAAATAAAAGATAAAAAAATAATTTTATTTGAAAATTTAAAAGATTAAATCATCATCATCATCATCATCATCATCATCATCATCATCATCATTATTATTATTTTATAATGAAAGAAAAAAATGAAAGAGCAAAAAATCCTAAAAATCTCAACAAAAGATCAAACAATTTTTTTTGTATAATTTTTATCACTGTTAAAACAATAAAAATTATCAAATTATACCGAGAGAAAAAACCTAAAAACATTAACAAAAGAGTAAGTAAGGAAAAAAAATTATTATTATTATTAGTAGTAGTATTAGTATTAGTATTATTATGTTAATAATGAGAAATAAAACACAAATATCAATTTCTCAAGGGATTAAAACCCAAAATTAAAATTATAAGGGCCACATTGAAAATTAAATATATTATCAATTTCAATAAAAGGATCGAATTGAAGAAATCGAAACTTCTATACTGTATTTATTGAATAACTTAAACTCAATCCGGAAATTAAAAGGAGAACCGAAGTGAAACATTGACATTCAATCAATTTCAATCAAAGGACCCAATCGAACTAAATCAAAACTTATCCAACCAAAATCACGACAAAACACAAAATCAAAAGTCAAGGGACCGAAGTAAAAAATTGAATAAAATAGGGGACTATCCTGCACTTTTACGTGAAAGAGAGAGAGAGAAACATGGCCGATGGCTTTAACTGGTCCCCGGCACGTCCATGGATATTTTTAGGGGACATGCGTTACCGTGAAAGGAAGACCACGCGCAAACACACCGCTCTACACGTCGACAACTCGTCTCCGGCCACCGTATGACGTCGAACGCGCCACCTAAACAGTGCGTGGGGCTTGAAGCAGGTAGGCGGGTGTGCAACACGCACTGACAATAACCGAAAAAATAATAAAAAATATGGTCAATTACCGAACTACCCTAGACCAAAATCACCATTTTTGTCTTATTTGGGGCTAGAATTGTAATTAGCCATTTTAAATATATTAAAAAAAATTGTGGTGGACCGGTCCGGTCCATAGGCGTGCAATTACATGAATGACCCTCACCCTCAACCCTTTTTATCCTCAGCCAGAGCCTTTATTTTGTCTTATTACCGGGGCAAAAGTGTGAAACCCGAAATAAAACGGGGTCAAAATATAATTAAGAAGAAATGGGACTATAAATACCCATCTCTCCTCTCATCCATATCCAGATGAAACTAAAAGAAAAAGGGGAGGGAGAATTTCAAAATTCACTTCATAAAAAGCAAGAATAAACACCTAAAAAATTATAAACCCATACAAGCCTTGGATTTCTAAAGTGGAAGAACACAATTGGGTGGAGAAGTAACGAGAAGAAAGTAAAGAATTTGGGGAAGAAAGAAGGGAGGGAGAAGAGTGGTTGGGTATTTTCAAGGAGAACAAGGCTAAGATTCTTCTAAAATTGTTAGATTTCATCCAAGTAAGGAGTTCTAATTCAAATTTCTATGAAATTAAGTTCAATTTAATTAGAAGTTCATAAATTCTTCTTGAATTGGGAATTAGGGTTTTTAACAAAAAAATGTTAGGAAAATGCATAAATGAGTAGGATTTCATGAATAAAGTGAAGATATGGTTGTTGTTGATAGGAAATCAAGGATTGAAAATGAATTAGAGGTACTTTCTCTTTTTTTTTCAAAGCAGGGCAATTTCATTTTCCTGTTTTTTAGGGACATTTAGACCTGAAAAATACATAATACAGGGAGGGTCCCTTCATAGAAGTTGTAGCTAGAAGTGTTATCTTTCCAATGAGTCCAACCCCGTTTAATTTGGAATTCTGGAACTCCAGATATGGGAAAAGTCTGAGGAGAGGTTAAGTTATCACCTATGTTGATCGTTTCGGCCAAGTTGAGAAAATAGCAAAACTTTAACCATGTTAAGGGTAGAAATTGTCCCTTCCCTTCATAAAATGTGTCTTTATCTTCATAAAATAAAAGAAGAGAATAAAAGTTGATAAAAAATGGTGGGTATTTGTGGTTTCAGGAAGAAACGTGGGTGGAGGGCAACAACAACAACTACTACAACAATAACAACAGGATAACGCAAGTCTAACATTCACAGCAGGTAGGTGCTTGGTACATATATTTTCTTTATTTAATAATTATTTTCTTTACTAGTTATTGAACTATAAGTTATAAATTGGTTCTTGTTGAAAACGGGTAAAGGAAAAGGTTAGGGGATGGAAATATATATGTACATATATATGTGTGTGTGTGTGTGTGTGTGTGTGTGTGTGTGTGTGTGTGTGTGTAGAAAGAAACAAGTCGGTTGTTATCGGTATTACTGATACGTTGGCGGTGAGATATAAACTTGATTAGTTATTCGGTTTCAGAATAGTTAATGATATCGGCGGGTGATCTCGATATCGGTATAATGTATAAACTTGATTAGCTATTCGGTTATAGAATAGTTAATGATATCGGCGAATGATGTCGATATCGAAATAATGTATAAACTTGATTAGCTATTCGATTTCAGAATAGTTAATGATATCGGGAGGTGACGTCGATATCGACATAATGTATAAACTTGATTAGCTATTTGGTTTCATAATAGTTAATGATATTGGCGGGTGACGTCGATATCGACATATTTTATTGACTTAATTAGATTTATGAGATGAAAGCCAATGATATCAAGAATCCTTGATATCAGCATACTCTAAAACCTCCTAAGAAAATAACAGAACAAAGATTAACTATATAAATATAGTTAAGGACACCAACGGTTATGTTCGTGACAACAAGTTCATGAAACTGATTAGTTGATTTCAGGATAGGTAACTAGAGACACTATTGGAGGTCATTAATGTCGACCATAGTTTCTTCGATGTGAAAAAAGGGAAAGAAACAGTCAAATGAATTAAATCTTCTTTTATATAACCTTAAAAAGGCGTATATGGTGGTGTTCTAGAAGTTCATATGATTTAAGTAGATTGATGGATATGTTGTTCAAATTCTTTAGTAAATTATTAGTATTTACTTAATTTTTTTATTCATACGAAAAAATCTATATTTTGCAAGTTCTTCCCATTCTCGTCAGGAATAGATTTTAAACCTTACTTCCTTTTTGTATAAGATAGGAACTTAGGGAGTTATGGTGAAATTTTGTTATGAAGAAGAACATGTAAATTGTATAGAATAGTATATTTATGAATTTTGTTTCCGTAATATTAAATGTATCAACCTACGCGCAGAATATTAGAAAGTATTAAATTATCTTAGAATAAACTGTGTTATGTCCAATGTATATGTATATATATGTTACTATATGTGGATAGATTTATATCAACTCTAGTGTAAATGGTTGAATGATGCTAAATGTATGGTTATTGTTATTGTTGTGATCTGTTATTGTTTCCGGACCTGTTATTGTTGTGATCCGTTACTGTTTGAAACTATTACTGTTCCCGGACCTGTTATTATTGTGATCGTTACTGTTTGGAACTTTTATTGTTTCCAGACATGTTATTGTTGTGATCCGTTACTATTTGGAACTGTTATTGTTTTAGGACCTATTATTGTTGTGATTTGTTACTGTTTGGGACTGTTATTGATTCTGGACACTATTTAGGAACATGTATTGTATTGAGACATGTTATTGTTTAGGGTCATGTTACAACTCTAGTGATAAAAAAAATTGGAGTTGTTACATAAAGCATCAAAACACTATTCATCGAAGAAAAAAAAAGGTGGACGATCTCGCGCGACGCATGAACGAAAAATGTCCAATCCACAATGCAATTGTCTCTATGGGTACAGTAAAAGACTAAGGTCTTTTAGATTATTGTATAATAATAATAATAATAATAATAATAATAATAATAATAATAATAATAATAATAATAATAATAATTTGGGGGTTTATAATAATAATTAGCATAAAAAATAGTTAGCATAAAAAATAATTTAAAAAAATCCTATTAATTTAAGATAATAAATAACATTAATTAATTTCAAATACAACAGCCATAAAAAATATACAATTACTTGAAAAACATAAAATAAGTAGTTTAAATTTCAAATCTCAAATACTATAGGTCTTTTAATTATATTTAAATTAATTTTTTTTAATTTAAATATAATTAAAAATAATAATTTTATTGTTGGAGGGTTTTTCAAAAACAATTATTTAATTATATAACTTACTCCTATTAATTATATAATTAATTGTATAATTAAACTATATATAAAATAATTGAACTTTATTTAAAATAAGATAAAAAATGGGCATAATTATGGTATATTATATTCAGAAATATTTTACTTACAATTTTTCTACCTACACGATTTTAGCTGTGATTTTATGATTTTTGTACGAAAAAATTCAGGTAAGATTTTATGATTTTATGATTCGAGTTTTCGAAGCCTCTTCCGTGTTGTGTCAAGATCGCAATTTTGACAATCATGTATAGGGGTTATAGCCATGACCAAGGGAGTAACTAATCTTTTAATTTGTATTTAACTTATCATCTAGTTGAAGAAAAGGTATCAAGAGAATTAATCAAAAATTGTATCGTGTGCATTGGAGGTTACTAGATCCTTGAAATTTCAAAATTAGTTAATCTCTGTTTATCATTCACAACCCAATAAACCCCAAAAATACAATTCAAATTAGCCAAAAACATAATAAGTGGTATCAGAGTAGGTGTTCCTGGGATGGCTGAGGGGACACATTCAACTCAAGTGGCTGAGGTTATCACCTCCATTTGAGGGGAGACATTCTTTGAGACAAGAAATAGGTAAACAAAGAGCTCTTATGGAGCAGGTGCTACAGCAGTTACATCACTTGGCATCAAACTATGACAACTTGGTCCACACAACAATAAGACATAATCAAAATGTAGGTGAAGGAACTTCAAATAATACAAGTGGAAAAACTAACTCTCTAGTGGAAGGACTTGCTGGAATTCAAGCAACAACTCTTCAATTATATTTCCCTCACTTTGACGGAGGTGACCCAAACGATTGGATCCTAAAGGCTCAACAGTTCTTCGTCTACTATCAAACACTAGAAAATCAAAAGCTTCATTGCCATCATGATATTACTGGTTGATGAATTCAAGTGCAACAGCCAATTGGGAGGAGTTCTTGGTGGCCCTACGAACCAGATTTAGTCCTTCGATATATGAAGACCCGGTGGGAGCATTCAAGAAAACTCGGGAAGAAAAACACGTTTAATTCGGGAAGAAAACTCTAAACTGGTCAAATTCAGTCAAACATGTTTAAAATCAATCCGACTCGTAAAATCGGACCGATCCGGTTTAATTTTACGAGGTAATGGTGTTCGGACATCGGGGCTTTCAATTTCAATTTTTCATTCACTTAGACTCAATTCAATTACATTTGAAGCTCAAAATAAAAATCTTCAATGCTCTCCTCACCCCCCAAATCCCCCAAATCATCAACTCTCACCCCCAAAATCTTCTCTTCTCTTCTCAACACAACAAACCCCTAAATCATCAGTTCTCAATTCGACCGATCTCCTCCCTAGTACCCCATCTGTTCTTCTCATCATTCTCTTCAGTCTTCCCCAAATCGTCCTCTCCTCTCATCGGTTGAATCGTCTGTTATCTGTGTTGTCGTTGTCGTCGTTGCCATTACAGGTTAGTGCAAGGCTACAAGCTTGATTTTTGTTTTGTTTCTCAATAATGTCAGAAACAGAAATTAATATGATGAATTGGGTTAGATCATTATCATGAAACATAAATTAATTTAATGAATTGGCTCTATCGAAACTGGTTCATCAGCCAAAAAAAAGTGCAAAGCAATTTTCTGTCTCTTCCATTCATACTATCCCATGGATCAATGCAAAGAATTTTGGTGTTCAATGAACATACAACTTTGTTACTTTGTTTGCTTATGCTTTAGAATGCAATTTTGCCACCTTAAGTGAAAAGAAAGCAGTATTTGCATAATATTTAATGATTTGCATATCCATACTTGATGTAGCACTGATGGAGTGCACACTATGCATTGTGTATTCACATGCTAACCATGGTGTTGTGTGCATTTGATTTTATAGAATCACTGGAATTTGCTGCAATGATTAGAAGACATGTAATGAAAGATTGCAATTTGATGAACTATCAACTAGATTAGAAAAGATAAAGGGGAAAAAACTTCAAGAGAGTGATGATGGATCCATGGCTAGTTTTGAGAATCCTTTTTAGAAGCTTAATCAAAAGAGGCATCATCTTGATACACATGGTTATGATATTATAACTATTTTTTATTTTTTGTTCTAGTTGTTTTATAAATTGGAACTAACCATCAATTTATTATGGTTATTTTGATGATTATGTGTTGATAATGATAGCATAAACAATGATAGATGGTGTCATCAATAATGTTGTCATTGATAAGTTAGAGGTTTAGTGCAAATAGAACATGGAAGGTGCTCAACCTAAGAAATTTTTTTATTCTTTTGATTACAAGCTTATTGTTATAACAAAGGTAGGTTTCTTTAGGGTTATATGGATACAACACATGTTAAAGAAGCAAGTTTGTGGTTTTAGTGAAAGAGAAATCATTTGTCAATCAATGTTTCTCTTGCAAAATTTAATGTGATATCTAAATTTTTCACATTTTAAGAAAAGAAGAGGTTAAAGAGTCTTGATTGGATATTGGTGAGATCAAAGCAATAGCATGAATGCAATGATGGGTTTCTTCCAACTTGAGAAGAATGATGCAAGAGGATTTCTATAAGAAATTGTGTGTTTCCTTAGTTAATTCTTATTCCTATTTAGTGCATGAAAATATTTTTTTTGTTTTTATTCTTTCTATTTAGTTAAGGAATCATTTAGTTTACGAGTTTTTCTTATTCATTTTAGGCCTAGGATTAGAATGAATATGGTTGTTTTGTTTGTATTGCATGAGAATATTTGTGTTGCTTGTGCTTATTGTTTTTCTTTCTTTAGAAAGAAACCCCTGTTTTGTTGACAAACTAGAGTTCTAAACTATATTTGTTTTAAAGTTGTTAGTTTTTAACTTATAATTTTTTTGGGACATGAAGTTATTTTAAATCATGTATGAACCTAAACTAATTAACTTTTATGTCCATAATTATGCTTTCTTGTATTCAGAAATATTTTGCTTATGATTTTACGATTGTTTTGCTCACACGATTTTAGCTGTGATTTTACAATTTTTGTACTAACAAATTCGGGTATGATCTTACGATTTATGATCCGATCTTACTCCAACCTTGTAGAGGAGTACCACCTTCGAAGTCCTATCAAACAAGATTGCAGATCTAAGTGAAGAGTCCTCCTGTATTAGCACTTTTCTTAGTGGATTACGAGATAATTTGAGGATAATAGTTACCATGTTCAGACCTAGCACCCTCTCGGTTGCCTTTGGATTGGCCAAATTGCAAGAGGAAGAAGTTGGTAGGAGACAACATCTTGTTCGACATTTAAACACAACAACTATCTACCAACTTACCCTAAAACAAGCCCCATTTAGATTACCTGCACCAAATTCACTTCCAAGACTTCCATCCCTACAAAATTTATCCCAATACAACCAAAATTTCCTAAAAAAATATCCCTTACCTATTAAAAGACTTACTACCAACCAAATGCAAGAATGGAGGGACAAGGGAGTGTGTTACAATTGTGATGAAAAGTATCATATTGGACACAAATGCAATCGACCAAAATTGTACCTACTAGAATGAGTGGAAATTAAAGGGCATCATGAGGAGATAGAGGAAGAAGTCAAGGAATTAGATCAACCAATACAAACTGCAGAATTGTTGGTCATATCTTTACATCGCTAGCAGGTGTGCCTTCTCCTAAGACCATGAGGTTAGAGGGGACAATTAGGAAGCATTCCGGTATTATACATATTGACATTGGCAGCATGCATAGTTTACTGGATGAAAAGTAGCAAGGAAAATGAAACTACTAGTGGAAGATAGCCATTTGGCAGCGCATGTTGCTAATGACACAACTTAACCTTGCCAAGGTTGTTGTAAGGCAGTGTTGCTTCAAATACAGGGGTATGATGTGTCAATTAATTTATACCTCTTAACTTTGGGAGGATGCGATGTGGTATTTGGAGTTAATTGGTTGAGGAGCCTAGGAACAATTCAGTGGAATTTTGAGGAGTTGAGCATGAAATTTACACTTAATGAAAAGTACCTAGCTTTGCAATGCTTAAAGGGTACTAACTTCTTAGAAGAAGAGTTGAAGTTCAATAAATCTACATTGGTAGAAAACAGGGGACTATGGTTACAACTTATGGAGGTAGAGGAGAAAATATGGTTCCAAAAGTACCAGATATGGCCATACAACGGGTTTTAGGTTAGTTCCAAAATATGTTTGAGGAGCCTAAGAGCCTACCTCCTACAAGAGGACATGATCACCAAATTAGATTACACGAAGCAACCACACCCATGTGTGTGAGGCCTTACAAGTATCCCTACTATTAGAAAAAGGAGATTGAGAAGCTGGTCAACGAGATGTTGCAAGTTGGGATCATTAAGACCAACCAAAACTCTTATTCTTCACCAATTTTGCTGGTGAGAAAAGCATATGGGAATTGGCGCATGTGTATTGATTATCGGGCTCTTAATAAGAATACTATTAAAGATAAGTTTTTTATACCTAACATAGATGAATATTTAGATGAATTGCATAGGGTTGAATTATATCCCAAGCTTGATTTGAGGGCAGGCTACTACCAAATCAAGATAAATCCAGATGATGTGCCAAAATCTGCTTTTATAACACATGAATGACATTACTAATTTCATTTCATGTCTTTCAGGCTTACTAATGCACGTTCTACCTTTCAAGGGTTAACGAATGAAATATTCAAGCCTCATCTTAGGAAGTTTGTGTTAGTTTTTTGTATGACATATTAATCTATGGTAAGTCATTAAAAGATCATGTGTTGCATTTACATACTATACTAGATATTCTAAGACAATACAAGTTGTATGCCAAAGTGTCGAAATGTGTTTTTGGTTGTTAGGAAGTGGCATACTTAGGGTATATGATTTCTAAAGATGGTGTCAAGGCTGGCCCCAAAAAAATATCAGCAATGGTTCAATGTCCTACACCAACTAATCCTAAGGCCTTGAGAGGGTTTCTCGACCTCATAAGGTATTGCATGTAATTTGTAAAGGGGTATGAAGGCATTGCAATTCCCTTAATAACATTACTAAAGAAGAACTCTTTCTCCTAGACCAGCGAAGCTACCCAGGCTTTTGAAGCCCTTAAGGCAGCAATGGTTACAACTCTTATTCTACGGTTGCCTAATTTTAATAAGCCTTTCATTATTGAATGTGATGTTTCGGGAGGGGGAATTGGTGTTGTGTTGATGTAGAAGGGAGATCATTGGCTTATTTAAGCTAGACTTTAAAGGGGAAGAACTTACTCGTATCAACTTACAAAAAAGAGTTCTTAACACTAGTCCTAGCTATTCAAAAGTGGAGACACTATTTATTAGGACATCAATTTAAAGTACAGACAGACCAACAAGCATTGAAATACGTACTGAAATAAAGGGTGGGCACACCCTTTCAACAAAAATGGGTTGTTAAACTTCTAGGGTTTGATTTCACAGTGAAATGCAAATGTGGGAGGAAGAATCAATTTGCAGATGCTCTGTTAAGTCGACCTAATGAGGGGTCCAGTACAGAGGGCCAAGAACCAACATCAGCTAAAGGGAATTCATAGGCCCTTAGTGTTGTCCAGTCTAACTAGTGGGAGGGGCTCATAAAAGCATACACACAGGATCATCAATTGCAACAACTCATTAGTCATAGTTAGTAGGGGGATCTTGATCCTAACAAATACAAATTTCAAGGCAATTTACTATTTTACAAGGGAATGTTACATTTATGAACGTTAACATATTATCAAGGTTGGATATTGCAGCACTACCATGAGAGTCTTGTGGGGGATATGCAAGTACCTAAAAGACTCATGCCAAAATTAAAAGAGAGTTTTACTAGAATAGAATGCATAAAGATGTTAGAACATACATAAGAGAGTGCAATGTATGTCAACGCAACAAGTCTGAAAACCTTAAACCAGTACGGTTACTAAAACCCTTACAAATACCAAAAGAAGCTTGGGTTGACATTAATATGAATTTTATCGATGGTATACCCACCTCAAGAGGATATAATGTGATCATGGTAATTATTGACAGGTTCAACAAGTATAGTCATTTCATCCCTCTTTCGCACCCATACACAGTACTCAACGTGGCACAACAATTCATGGAGTGTGTATTTAAATTATTTGGCATTCCATAGAGTATAGTAAGTGATAGGGATACAATGTTCATTAGTTCTATTGGGAAAGAAATTTTTTGTTTAAATGGCACACAACCACTAATGAGCACAACCTACCACCAATAGACAGACGATCAAACTGAAGGTATGAACAAGTGGTTAGAAGGTTATCTGAGCTGTTTCATAGGGACCGACCCAAAGATTAGTTCACATGGTTGGTTCTAGTCGAGTGGTCGTATAACACATTTGATTCATTCTTCCGTAAGCCTCATCCCTTTAAAAGTAGTGTATGGAAAAGTTCCACCACGTCTAAAGCCTTTTGAGCCAGTTCAACAGCTATCCAAGCGATGGAAGACAAGATGAAAAGCAAAGATTTCATTCTCAAACTAGCCCGAGAGAGCCTACAAGAAGCATAGACTCGAATGAAGCATTTTGTAGACAAAAATAGAACAATTAAAGAGTATATGGTCAGAGATTGGGTGTACCTCAGACTGAGACCTTATCGTCAGATGTCAATAGCAATGCAAAGAAATTTGAAGCTCTTGGCCAAATATTTTGATCCATTTCAGATCACTTAGAGGTTGGGAAAAGTGGCTTACAAACTTGTTTTACCTAAGAGCTTAGAGATCTACCTGATCTTCCATATCTCGTGTTTCAAGAAGAAGATCAAGGCACGTTTCCTTCCAAACCCAAGCTTACCAACATTAATGGCGATGGCACCTTATCTCCCAAACTTAAAAAGGTGTTAGATAGAAGGATGAAGAAGAAAGTCCATAATGCAGGGATGGAGTTGTTGGTTCAATGGGAAGGGACAAATGAAAAAGATGATTTGTGGGTAAATATGGATGAACTTCGAAAACAATGCCCAAAACTTTCGGGCGAGTTCTTTTGAGAGAGAGGCATTTGTTACGGGCCTAATGAAGAACATGTGGCACTATAGAGGAGCAGGATGAAGGACGCGTGGCGATGCACCAGGAAACATAACAGAGTGGATGACACACACATGGCAACAAAGGGAAATGGGTCACCAGCTGGATGATAGGAGGCATTTATCAACCATAGTTATTTTATTAACTAGCCATAGTTTATGTATTTTAAGTCAGTGTTAAGTTATGTATTTCATACATTATTTATCAATTAATCAATAATAGTAAATACTAAATGGGTAGTTAATATGGGGATTATGGCCATCACCAAGGGAGCAGTTACTCTTTCATTTTATATTGAACTTATCATTTGGTTGAAGAATAGGCATCAAGAGAATTAATCCAAAATTGTGTCGTGTGCATTTTGGATGTTATTGGATTCTTGAAATTCCAGAATTAGTTTTGTTAATATTTGTTTATAAATCACAGCCTAAAAAACCCCAAAAATACAATTCAAATTAGCCAAAACAACGTTGTCTTTTCTGTTCTTTTTTAACTCATTTAGCAAGGCAACATGATTGACTAGGCCATTTTTTCTATCACTCTACCCATTGCTGACTCTTCAAGAGCACAAAAATGACCACCTATGATGGATAGCTACTATAGGGGCTAATAAAGAATGACTGTTTGTGGACACTCATTTGAAAGATTGGGAGTTATCTAATAGTGTCAACATTTAGCTTGTTTTTACAATAAATTCCATTTCTCTATAAAAAAATAAAAATCATGGAAACATCATTTTTTTCTTAATATTGCACTGTTTATCACTAATCAATGTGCTCAAGTTAAGCTAAAGTTTGTACATTTGAGCACTTGATCCAGTTCCATGGCTTTCAGCTGTCTAAAATGAAATTCTAAGATTCATCGAGTAGAGTTAGAATAAACCGCATACAACAAAGCAAGAGTTTTACCCTTTTTTTTCTCTAGGCTGGTCTATTTTTAATGGAATGATGCTAAACTTATCTTTATCTAATCAATAAAATAAGTAAATGAAAGCAATCACATACATGTCAGAAGAGATCGACATAATTCTCTTCCATTGCTGCGTGTTTTTTTTTTTTATTACATACAGGACTGCATTTCATTAACATCCTTTGTCCTCGATTTATTTGACCTTTCAAATTATGAATTGTATTCTCTTTTCAAATAATGTGCTAAGAAATAGAAGTTAATTTTATAGTTTTAAAACTATATAAATAAACAACCTTAATTGCAAACTTGTTGTCGTTTGGATTTCCTAGTTTGCTCATGCATCGCACAATATTTTGTTCCGGATTATTGAAGCCTTTTAGTTTATCTAGAGATTGCTCAGGAAAAAAATAAAAAATAAAGAAGGTTGTTTAGGGCTTTTGAAGGTAATGACCATGCCATTCGCTTCTTGTGCTTGTGCAATGTTAGAATCTCTTTTTACTTTTTTTCTTGGGGGGTGAGGGAGAAGTGGTGGCAGTTGGAAGTATTTTTTTCCTCATTCATTTTATACTCACAAGTACTGGAAAAGTGTGCAGATCCGTACTTGATGTCAAGGTCCTTGGAGCAGCCTCACGCTAGTTACCAAGAACAGAGACTAACACAGATTTTCTCTATGTGCTGGAATAACTCCAAGAAAACAATTCAATTAGGAATCATAAGGGTGGCCAAAAAGTTGTCTTATGTTTATTTCATCCTCCCTTAAATACCAATACAATCTCCTGTTCCAGCTAGGAAAGTAATAAACCAAGAAAGCAATTCCCAACTCTAACTCGGAAAGTAATAAACTTTAAAAAGAAGAGGAAGTAAAATTGCAGCAACTCCAGCTTTGGTCACGACACTATGGGGAGTTCTTTTCCTGGTCTGCATCAGTACTGTCATGGTACAAAACTTTGAAAAAATACTTGGAAGAGGTCACCGAATTGAGCTTCTTGTTGACAAAACTGCTACAATGCAACATGGTGCATTTCACTTCAAGAAACAGTCCAAGCGCCTACGGAGAGCTCTTTGGATGAAAAATGCCAAGCTCTGGTAAGACACTGGTTTTCTATCACCACATAATTTTTAATTTTTGGTTCGTTGATGCGAAAGATTTTTCTTATTTTGATTTGAAATGCATGGAGCGTATTTAAATTTATAAATAGGAGTAACCTGGAATTTGTTAGGTAAAAGGGCAGTTCTAGGCGAGAAAATGTGAGAAGTAGAAAAAGGAAGGATGATAGGTCCAAGTAAAGAGCCAAATTTTAACAATGGTGCTGTTCTTTCTCTTTGGGTGAGAACTGACCGCAAGACATTATGTGAAAAACAATTGATTTGATGATGTTTATTCCTTTCCTTTCCCTTCCGTGCTTATGAATAGATCAGCTCCCTATCCCTATTCTCTTTATTCATCTCCGGTTACATTTTTCAAATGCAGAGTAAATGGAAATACAATTGTAACTGATTACAGTAACTGGTCCCCCTTAATACAACAGTAACTGATGCCTCAATATTTGTCTTTAAAACTTCTTTATTTTCAGCTACTCTTACCCCCCCTGTGTATGATCATGCTTGTCTTGTTGGTTCTCTTGCAATTCCTTCACCTGCACTTCCACCCCCATACTTGGGATTCGGCTTTGATGTTCTTCCTGACCTTCGTGGCTTATCAAAGGATCTCTCAGTGAGGTAAAACATTTGCTCATGCAGTAAGCTACGTGTTTATTTTGATTCGAAATTGTGTAGATCATATTTAAATTAACTTGATTGAAACTGTCAGAGCATCCAATATAAACCTTTGGATGGATTTTTTTAGCAAAAACAGATGGAGCTGTTATAAACCGTGTCTTTGACTCATTTTCTTCCTCTTCCCGTTTTATTACACTATTTTTCATGCACAGTCTCATGATGAAGCAGATGCAGCTTCAAATTCGAGTCTGTGTATACATGCAAGCAATTAGAACCCTCGATTCCATTCAAGAGAAGGGCTTGAAGCTTTTGCAAAAGTTGCAAAATTGATGGTAGATGCTATTAAATTTCATATGATAATAGATGCAGCATCAAAACCTTTGTTCCTTTTCTTCTTCAAGTGCACAATGGGAGAATGTGAAATCCAGTCTGAGGTTGGATTTAAGAATGCCTTCGCTTAAAACACTTTCGATTCTACTGCATGATGGAGCAGTTTTTTTTTCATAAGGATATTGTTAATCTTTTTTATCATCAAGAAAAATCTTAAATGCAAATTACACAGTCAATATATAAAATAAAATAAAAATTTATTTGTTCTAATAAATAATAAAAAAAAATTGATTGCATCTAAAGATTGAGCCCCGGAGCTGAGATATGGATGTTAATTGTTTTTCTTTTAAAAAAAGTTGTATATATTATTTCAGTTTGAAAATAAAGATTTAATTGATTTGAATTAATAGAATTAAGTCTTATTTTATTTTTCTAAATTGAGCATTAAATGTGTTCTTAGCATTGTGTGAACCTGATACAAAGCTAACAAAAAAAAGATATCAAATTTAATCTAATGTCATCTGAAAATAAAAAATAAAAAAAAAACAATCAACTTAAGAAAAAAAAATTGTGGGTAACTATTGCAACCTATAGTACATTATGTCTTTATCTTATGTTACATTTGTGGTGTTTGTTTTTTAATATTTCTTCCATCTTGCATTGCTTCACATGTTCAACTTTCCAAATCCATGTCATGGTTTATAGAGTATTAATTTTGCAAAACTGAGCTAGAATTGTTAAATGAGAAGCAAAAGGTCCCAATAAAAAAAAATGTAAAGGAAAAGGAAAGATTTGAGGTGGTTAAAAAAGTTTGAAGGATCAAATAAAAAAAAAAATTGAGGTGATTCATTGTTGAAATGAACATTGTTTCCACCATATAACTTTTGTATTTGTAAGAAAAAAACTATGTGTGTGTTTCTCCCAGAATATTTTATAGATAATTGATAAATGTGATATTTTGCAATCAATTTTAAAATCTAGTTCATTTGTTTCACATTTTTAGTTCATATAAATCTACTCACAACATTATTCAATTATTTCAACCATCATTATTATAATCTTTGTGCCACTCCTACCTCTAATCCATTGTAACTACTATACAATTACCACCATCAATAATACTGTTTTACCACTACCATCATCACACTATTTAAAGAGGCCTTACCTTGAAAGCATGGTCCCAGTCCCGGAAATGAGAGATTGGCTGTTCTGCTAGCTCTTTGAAGAGTTGGTTGGATTTCGTTTCTTGCGACAATAAGAATCCTGATTGCAAAGTAACTGCAATGAAGGTGCATCACCATATAGCAGGGACATGGTTCTCTCCTCCTAGGAGGTAGGCTGTTTTACCTTTTCTTTCTTTCTTTCTTTCCCTTGCGTTAATTGATATTCATAGGGATGGTTTTCTTTTTTTTTTAGAAGTCTCTGCTTTCCTTTTCACTTACATTACATGATTAGAATCCCATGTAAATGGATATCGTGACGCGCCCAGCAGCCATCGTTTCTTGCAACTCAATAGGTTCCATGAACTTTGTTGGGGAGATGATTTAGATTAAGGTTTCTTTCATCTAAAACATTATACAAATCATCTATCTGGTCTTCTACTTCTGTAAAATGAAAAACATGGGTCATTAATTTTAATGAATATTAGGCTGATTCAATATGAATGCTGTAAAGGATGTTGTGAAGATGATCCCTTGGTAAAGGAAGCTTCACATGATGTTTTACTGTTAATTCAATTTGCATGCCAGGCATGGGAAAGAAAAAATGGAGAGAAAAAAATAAATGCCTCAGCTATATGCTTAAATCTTGTATTTGCATAATTGAACTGGATCTTAGAAGGGGCGAAAGAAGGCAGAGTCACACAAGCTGAAGAATACAGAATGATCCAATTTATAACACACTAAACGCAAGGTGTGTATACTCCAACTAGCATGTGTATCCCCTCTACACACACACACATAAAGTAAACACGAATTAGGTACTCTTTACTACCACTATATGAGTGCAAATTCCTGTTTTGAAGATCTTAAAACACAATAATGCAGTTACAAATGCTAAGATATCAAGCGGTAACATAAGATTTACAGATAATTATACGCGGGATTGCGTTTTGCCAATCTAATGACACTGAGGGTGAAGTAATGCGCTTATAATTTTTGTGAGGCTTTGATTCAAGACAGTTGGCATTCTGCATCATTGGTCTCTCTTCATGAGCAATTTGTGTCATAACTCGCAAGTCCCAGCAACTCTGGACCTTCCAGTCGAGGATTATTCTCAAAGCTACGAGCAAAATTAAGAATTACTTCGTTTTCCCACAGGGAAAATAATTGTTTTCTTCTTTTAAACATGTTTCTTCACTTGTTCAGACATTATTATATAAAGGATTCAAAAGCATGCACACTTGTTCACACAAAAATTACATCCAAGCCTAAATATAGCTAATTTACATGCAAGTCACCCTTCCATCTTATAACTGACGTGCTAATACAGATACATAGGCAGAAAACAGAATATGAGAAATTCAATTATCTTGCTTCCAGATAGTTTCCAATTTGCAACACACAAACCAGTAGCTTTTATGCCACTGATTTGAAGAGAAGCACTTGAAAGGCTCAAATATCCATTAAAATTGATAGTAGCAAACCAAGCATCATATAATGCAATGTAGTTCTAATGGTAGCCAAGATAAGCAACAGCTGGGTTGTGATATCGTTTAAATATCAGCACAACATATTGGAAAAACATTTAAGAAGTTGGACGGAAGATCTGAACTTTGGCAGAGAATTCGCATAAACACAGGAGTGTTTAGAAAAACTTGACTTTCAAGGCTTACGATCAAGTTGAATGGCATAGAAGGTTCCATATGGCTGACCACAACTAGTTTGGGATTAAGGCTTGGTTTTTGTTAATGGATTTTGAAAATCAAGCATTATTTTCATAAGATCTAAAACTCTGAGTAAAAGATAAGAAATAAAAGAACCTAGCATCACACTAAGTTCCATAAGTACCACATAGGGGCCATCACAACCAAGAGAGGATGAGATGCTCATCAAGGTTTCCTCTCAACTAAATCAAACTCTATTATTTCAGAGAAAAAAGAAAAGGTGGTGCCTAAGAAACAGCAGAAAATGCAAGTGAATATCCAGTACACGCATCAAGCATTATGAAATGGAGGAGCCCAGAAACGAAAAGCAAGATTTTCATATTTAGAAAAGGGCAATAATGACCAAATAAGAAAGTGTCAATACAGCAAATAAAAAGTAAGAATTCCTACTTGTTCAACGGGATGTGTTCAAAAGGTCCACTGGTAGGAATTGTTCCACATAAATCATTATTTGAGACATCCCTGGAGATACAGGAAAATTAGTTAACTACTTTAAGCTTCTGACCATTTAACCTAGCTATCAGAAGAAAATAAATAAACATATTCACAAAATAATTTCTAGGAAAATATAGGATTTAGTTAGCATTTATTTGTCACGAAATAACATAGGATGGGTTTTAATTAAGATGAGAAAGCCTCTAGGCTTTTTCACCTTGCATTTTTGTTATGTTCCACCACAGTGAAGACTTTCACAGACATCTTTTCTTACTCTGTTCAACAGCTCAGAACATGTGGCTCAGGTTTTTTTCCCCTGTGCATCATGGACAGTCTTGAAATTGGTTTCTTTTAAGGCTTTCGTAAGAAGAGAAAATTAACAAGCAATTCATTGTTTTTTAGCTAATGGCTGTGGTTGCATGAAGATGAATGCTAGGGTTTTCTACGAACATTTTTCCTCAGCGGAATAAATGGTAGTAGACAGAGTGCTTTCAAGATTAATTTCCATAGCTGATTATCAGAGTACATCTTCTCTTCATACTAAGACATCCTTCTTTTATCCAAAACAAAAACAGGAGGGAAACCCTTACACAACTTTGAGGCTTGAAACATTGGAAAGTTCTCTGGGGATTGGTCCAGTTAACCGGTTGTCATTAAGTCGTCTGCCAAACAAAAACCATGATGAGAGAAATGAGGAACAATATATCTTACAATTCCACGAACTATGAACCAGAGCAAGTATACATGTGTGAAACTCTGTGTGTGTGCGTGTGTGTGTGTGTGTCGTCTGCCAAATAAAAACCATGATGAGAGAAATGAGGAACAACATATCTTACAATTCCACCAACTATGAACCAGAGCAGTGTGTGTGTGTGTGTGTGTGTGTGTGTATCTTACAATTCCACGAACTATGAACCAGAGCAAGTATACATGTGTGAAACTCTGTGTGTGTGTGTGTGTGTGTGTCGTCTGCCAAACAAAAACCATGATGAGAGAAATGAGGAACAACATATCTTACAATTCCACGAACTATGAACCAGAGCAAGTGTGTGTGTGTGTGTGTGATGAGAGAAATGACGAACAACATATCTTACAATTCCACGAACTATGAACCAGAGCAAGTGTGTGTGTGTGTGCGTGTGTGTGTGTGTGTGATGAGAGAAATGAGGAACAACATATCTTACAATTCCACGAACTATGAACCAGAGCAAGTG
>CM063596.1:2164162-2179277 GCA_032356905.1 Salix exigua
CTTATGTTAAATCAAACTACAAAATAAACAATTTCAATACCTATCATCAACTAGGATTTTCAACCCAACACCAAATTCTATAAATTGATAAATTCAACATCTTATGTTAAATCAAACTATAAAATAATACCTATCATCAACTAGGATTTTCAACCCAGCACCAAATTCTATAAATTGATAAATTCTACATGTTAAATCAAACTATAAAATAAACAATTTGTAGATTTATAAGATGAATCATCCAATTCTTCTTATAGTTTTTGAAATTTCTCATCAAGCTCTTAGATCAATTAGTGTAGAGCACAATCAATATTTAAGTTATGACCTCACAAACATTCCCTCTTCCTTTCTCTTTCTTTTTTATTTTTCTTTATTCTTAAATGAATACCAACTTAATATGGCGAACCTCCCTTGTTTGCTAATCAATTCTTCATAATGCACATTTGTCTATTTTCCAATTACAATCAATAAATTCATAGTTCAAGATAAAGAAATAATATTTAGAAAGAATTCCTATAGGGTATCGAGTACCTAATTAAAGAATGTTCATGAGAAGTATTGTGATCGGCGATCATTTCTTACGCTCGCGCCTGACCATCCCCGGCATTTGAGGAGACAACGACGCGCGGTGAAAAAGGTCTGTTTTATAGTCATAAAATTATGACTATAATTGTAAGGAGTCGCCACCTAGTATTAAGGTCACTAGGAACCTAATGGTCTACGAGAGTCTTGGGTAAGGGGACTTGTTGTGCAAGGGGAAGACGCATCAACTCTAGTGCATCCTACCTAAGGTAATCATACATTTTCAAAAAAAATTTGTCTCGTAGCTTGTACTTTACAATGTAATTTTACATCGCAATTGAATTTTTTTAATTATCTACAAATATACTTTATAATGTGATTTTACACCGTAGTTAAAATCTTTTTTAATCTATGGATGTACTTTACAATGTAAATTTACACCACGAAAGCTAACACAAAATAATTGTTAAATTATTTTTGATATTTTGGCCAAATTTAAATGGATAATCATAATCTGTTTACGATATCCAATTTTTCATTTTAAAATATTAGGAAGATGCAACATATTTTTTACGAAGAATATGATAGGAAAAACATTAGAATTTGGGTGTATGCATGAAAACAAAATATTTTTATTTTTTTAAATGTAATTTTTTTGTATTTAAAAAAAATAAAAAAATTCAGGATGGGCTTGACACTCCTAAATGGGCCGACTCAACTAAGGTTGGCCAAGGGCCGAAGCCTGTTGGGGTAGGCCAGCCTTGCCACCTAGGATGGGCCGAGAGAGGCAAGCTCAAAAGCCGAAAAGAAGACAAAAAGTAAGAACTCAAAACACGTGCACAGTGCAGTGAATTAATTCACTGCTCTGTCACGTGAACAATGTTTTGGGTGGTCGACCGACCATGATGAGAGGGTCACCTGCTATCGCCACCGGGTAGAGGACGCCAAGGTGGTCCTCCCTTCGTGGTGACGTCGAAAATGGTGGGCCATGGTGGCCAGTAAGTGCGTTGGAAGGGTTACCTGTGAAGGTGGAAAAGGCAACGACGAGGTGAAATGGATAAGGGTGAGTTGTAGTTTGGTCCTTCAATTTATAATTTTTCTAATTGCACCCTCAATTGGATTTAAATTTGTAATTTTGTGCAATTGTACCTCGTCAAAGTTTCAACATAGCCTTACATTCACAAGCACCTTTTACTATAATTAAGTCCTTGCACTTAATTAAATCCTTCAATTTAATTATAAATTAATTCCAAAATATAATTATACTTTAAATTGACCCATGATTAAATCAATTTGTCCTATTCAAAATATAATTATCATTTTTGACCTAATTTTTACTTCCAATTTGTATTTTCACTCATTTTTTGACACAAAAGAGATACGATTTGGCTACAAAATTATTCAAAAATTTCATTGTGATTTTTTTTACCGACACCAACCCTTTTTATTTTATTTATTTTAATTTTAATTTTATTTTGTAGAGTAACCAAAAATTTGGGTTACGACTAGTTGCTCCTCTTTACAATGCTTACTGACTAAAGTCTTGTAAAAGACTTTAAATAGTAAATTTTGTAAAGAAAAGAAAATGGATTTATCAAATAAAAAATAGTTGATACATCCGTAGTGAGAATAAGAGCTATAAATAAGGGAATGGTAAGATAGGGATAAAAAACACACTACCTAAGAATTAAGGCCTAAGTAGGACACTCAAATTACTGGAAAGATGATGATTGTGAATGACACAGAAAAATGGCCTCATTGTAATGGGTGACTTACCCAGTGAGAATAGTGAAGATGATCTCATTGTAATGGGTGACCTACCCAAGGAGATGGTGAAGATAATAAAAACACAGAGATGCTCTTGTTGTATTGGGCGACCTATCGAAATGAGAATATTGACGATGGTAAAAACAAAGAGATGATTTTGTTGTGTTGGGCAACCTCGCCTCGATGGAAGCAAAAATGATGATGAAGATTTTAGGGGATGGAATATAGGGCTAGAAAGCTCGCTATCTAGAATCTATAGTTGAGAGTTAGAAAACTCACTCAAAAGAGGAAGACAAATAGTGTTGGAAAACCCACAATTTTGTTCATGCTTAAAGGTTGGAAAACACACTTAAACAAGGAGGATAGGGATGGAAAACATGTTATCTTGATCGATGGTTGAAAAACACACTCGAAGAGGAAGAATAATAGGATTGGAAAACATAAATTTTAGTTTATGTTTAAGGGTTGGAAAACACACTTCAACAAGGAGCGAAGAAATGGCTAAGAAGTGCACTATCTTAATTGATGGTTGAGGGTTGGAAAATACCATTAATGAGTGAAAAATGGATAAGAAACGCACTATCTTAATTGATGGTCGAGGGTTGGAAAATCACTTAAAAGAGGAAAGGAATGGCTAAAAAGCGCATGATCCTAATTGATGGTTGAGGGTTGGAAAACATACTCTAATGGAAGGAAATGAATGGCTAAGAAGAACACGATCCTAATTGACAAGTGAGAGTTGGAAAACATACTCTAATAAGAGGAAAGGAATGGCTAAGAAGCGTGATATCCTAATTGGTGGTTGAGGGTTGGAAAAACTCACTCAAATGAGAGGAAATGAGTGGCTAAGAAGCTTAGTATCCTAATTGATAGTTGAGTGTTGGAAAACATACTCAAAAGAGAGGAAAGGAATGGCTAAAAAGCGCATGATCCTAATTGATGGTTGAGGGTTGGAAACACACTCAATTGAGAGGAAAGGAATGGCTAAGAAGCACACTATCCTAATTGATGGTTAAGGGTTGGAAAACACACTCAATTGCGAGGAAAGGAATGGATAAGAAGCACCGATCCTAATTGATAGTTGAGTGTTGGAAAACATACTCAAAAGAGAGGAAAGGAATGGCTAAAAAGCGCATGATCCTAATTGATGGTTGAGGGTTGGAAAATGCACTCAAAGAGGTAGGGCATAAAATTATTTTATTTGAGTTGATTGATGGCTAAAAGCACACTTAAATAAACAAAGGGATAGGGTTGAAAAACACTTTATTTGTTCTAATGAAAGGCTCGCAAGCGCTCTTAGGGAAATGAAAGTGGTGAGGGCTCGAAGGTGCACACAAAAATGATGAGTAGAGGTTTATAAATTACAATTCCTCTAAAACATTTCTTGGATTCCTAGGGAGATGCAATGCATGATGACACCCAAAATCAAGAAACAAATAAAGTTGAAAAACATGTCAAGGATGTTATAACCCAATTTTGGGTTATTCCTAAATCTACCCAAAAATAATAAAAATAAAATAAAAGGGGCAGTGTGTCGGCAAAAATTAATGTGGAAATTTTAAACGCTTGAGAGTCCCATTGCACTGCTTTTGCCCATAAATGAAAGAAAATGAAGATTCAAGGCTAAAGTAATTTATTACTACATATATTTGGGTAAAAGTTAAGTTGAAAGACATAATTATATTTATATAGGCCAATTTGATTTAATAATTGGCCAATTTAAAGTGTAATTATGCTTCAGAATTAATTGAGAGCTCAATTGAAGGATTTAATTAAGCGCAAGGGCTTAATTATACTTTAAATGGGTCAAACTAATTTTATTAAGGTCTTAATTGGCGAGAAATCAAGTTTGGAAGCCTAATTTTGGTTAAATTGAGAAGATTAAGATTTTCAATGACTGAAACTCTTTGAATTAATTGAAAGCCCAATTGAAGGATTTAATTGCGCAAGAGTGTAATTATACTTTAAATGAGTCAAATTAAGTTGATTAAAGGATTAATTAGTGAGAAATTGAGTTTGAAAGCTTAATTTGGGTTAAATTGAGAAGATTGAGATTTTCAATGACAAAACTCTTCTGAATTAATTGAGAGCCCAATTGAAGGATTTAATTAGGCGCAAGAGTGTAATTATACTTTAAATGGTTCAAATTAATTTTAGCATCCACATCATGAGCAAAATTCATGGCCTCATGAACTGTCACAGACATAACTTGACATCATGCTTGAGTATCTCTCGGTCTGACGAAGCTTGAAGAGTACCTCTGCAAAATCCTCAAACCCATAAGAGCCTTTCTCTGCAACATACCTTTGAAAATCTTCCCAACCGGAGCAGGAAGACGCACATTCTTCCCACTGGAACCATTGTAGGGCCTCTCGATCAAGGTGGAAGGAAACCATTTTGACTTTTTCTTAGGTGGCACCGAGAAATAATCAAAATGTTGTTCCACCTTGTAGACCCATTCAATTGGATCATCTCCATTGTTGAACCGAGGAAAATCCATCTTAATGAAGGGCATACGATTCTCAAAAGGTTATCCTCTCTCTCTCTCTCGTTGATCCATCCCTCCTCGCCTATGATTACCTTCACCGTTGTTTTCATCATTTGGAGGTGGAAATGTCTTATTAGCTTCCTCGCCGAGAATCAATTGAATCAAGGCGTTTGTCGATGGATGCAAATTTATCCTCAAGGAGATGCTAAATAGATTGTAGAAGGAGCTGGTTCAAGCGCATCAACACGAGCTTTCATGGTTGTTGAGCGATTACGAACACAAGCACGGGTCATATACTAAAGGAACAAATTAGAGGATCAAAGGCTTTGATACCAATGATAAAACTCTATCTTTCTACCTTAGGATTACAACCAAGAACAGAGGTAAATCAAGAATGAATTTCTATATATTATTCAACTTAATGCAAAATGACTTCTCTAGTTGTTAATAAAGCCAACACACAGGATATAGCTGAAACAAATTCGTAATTGACTTGACACATGGCTACTAACTAACTAAAACGGTTATTTAATTTGCTTTCTGACTTCCAATTCCTATCAATTGTCTTATCACCATGTGCTACATCTCAATATGATAATGCCAAAAATAATAAGATTTTGTAGATTAGTGTGATGTCATAGCTAGTAGCATCATAAACATATTTGTTATTCTGAGTTTGATGCAAAATTATAGAGCTCTTGAAATATATGAGTTGAGTTAATGGATAATGGACACTCCTTAAGGGTAGCTAGTGTTAGGATTGAGAAATGTTGCAGGAAATTGAAGGAATTTAGGAAGAAAGGGAAAGTTGTTTAGAGAAGAGAAGAGAAGAGAGAACGAGAGAGAATGAACTTTGTATTTCAACAGTAACCAATTCTGTTTTTCCCATACATTTCCACACATTTCATGTGAGTCCATAATCCTATTTATACATAACAAACCATCATCATTCATACTTCTAGAATGCAAATACACTACTCTAGAATATTTTTTCTTCTATACTCTAACAACTAGAATCATAGAACAAAAACACAACAGGTACCTTAATTGATCACATTTTTACACTTTGATATACTGCGTGGGCTTCTTATGTCAAAGAGGTTCTTTGAAGACATTTGCTGTATATATATATATATATATAGGATTTGGTCTTCTACTGTTCCAGCTTTTACTTATCCACCAATCGAGAAAATACTCGGACCTAGAACGGTGACATACATTTCAGCGGTAAACTTTCATTTGCCTCTTTTGTTTTGGTAATTCTATATCATGTAAAATTAATTGATCATTTTCTTCAATACCACTGCTAGCAAGTTATCCTTATATAGCTATGCTCTCAGGAATAACCCTGCATTTAGTAATAAATTGTGCATCCATCTTACGGAATACTCTATATGTAAGTGCATTTTTCCTGGAAATTCATTCGTGATTTTTCATATTTTCCTAACATTGTCAACTGAATTTTGGACTCAACAGAATACAACCTTTCACGCTCATTGTAATTTTGGTTTCAATAAAATTACAAGCATAGAAATTTTGATTTTGATTTTACTGTGAAACTGATCAGACACATCTAATTTTATAAGCTTACTTGTTCAATATCATGCAGACGACTCTTGTCACAGGATTATTCATATTGCAGAACAACGCAGTGGCAAGTTCCAAGTCTTTTGTTTGGCCCATTGTTTCAATTCTTTTTCTCCTGGATTGTTCTGTTTTTTTTTTTTTTTTCCTGTGGATGATTCACTGGCTCATTCATGCTGTTGCTTTAGCCCCAAAGTCAGAGAGCGGCGACTGCTAATGGCATTTCCATGACTGCAATGTCTGTCTTCAAAGCATTTGGTCCTGTAGGAGGTGGTACCCTGTAAGTGAAGTTTTACAGTTCGTTATCTATTTGGGTTTTGCATTTAATAATATGTGTGCATGGCTATTTGCTTGACCTTAAGAAATGCCAAAGTGTACTGTGACAGTTATGGATTTGGCTTTCTGAAAATCCATGAAACAGAATGCAATGTATGTTGTTTTGTATTCATTCTACAGCTTTTCTTGGGCACAAAAGCGACAAGTTTCTGCCTTTCTCCCAGGTGCTTACGTTCATCTGTCATCTTCTAGTTCATGGACCAAAACTCATCCCTTTATTTTCTGAAATGTTTTGGTCCAGTTCATCGGGTTGCTATTGACCTTCAAGCCATTTCTAGCACAACCCCACGAGTAAAGCACAGTTCGTCGCTGCTGAACCTTCTATGCTGGTGGGATTTGCGTGAAATATGACAAAATTGATTCACAAGATATCTACTTGCACTTTCTGCAACCACAGCAAGGGATTTGATGTAATTTTATTGCAAGGATTGAGCTTGCTTGGAACCATATAGTCTAGGAGCAGAGACCTTCATGTAAAAGTAGAAATATATATATGAACAGGGAATGCTTCAACAAAATGTATTCCAGGTAGCAGGTGACTTTTGAGGGGGACGTCAAGAGAAAACATTTTATGCAAAACTCAATTCTTCAGTTCCAGTTTCTAAGTAAACCCTAGAAATAGTGCCATCAACAAGATAGGAGAGTCAGTGAACCGTTGGCAACTTTTTTCCAAGCTGAGAAAACATTTGACCACCTTCAATATGCCACCTATCCTTTCGAAAAGGGTAAAAAAGAAGAAATTGAGACCTCTTTGTTTAAAATTATATATTCTTAATTTAATTTTTTTCCTTATCATTTTCAAGATTTCATCACAGTATTTTTGTTCAAGTTTTCGACCAGAGGGATTTAGCAGTGTGATTTTTTTATGCTTTAAATAGTTCAGAAATATCTTTTGTTTATCTAGTAATATATATACTATTCGAAAAGATAAATTATATTAAACTCTTCTTGGTAAGAATAATTCTGTAACACCAACACCAAGAGCAGTTTCTCTTTTTGGGTTTATTTATATTTTTTTAATATTTAGTGATTAAAACATGAAAAAAAAAAAGTTTAGAATTGAAATGTAAAGTAATAAAACAATAGGGACAAAACAATATATAAACTACAACTCTAAGGTGCCCAATTGAAGTTCTCATGTGCCATAAATTAAATGGGATATGTTTGTAAAATTTGATCATTCTTTAAATTTCTTTTTTAACTATAATATCCTGTTGAATCCATTGTTCAATTCATTATCATAATAAGATATAAATTTAAAGAAATATCAATATATAAAACCGAATTATTATGATCTTAAAAGTTTGACCATCAAAATAAAATTTAAAAATCACTGTTCATGCCCAATTTTGATCTGATTCGAAATACAAAAAAAGAAGAAGAAGAAGAAGAATATTTCACTGTCTATACCGAATTCTCGATCGGAACTCGTATGAACAGTACATCCCCAATTCTGATCTAAGAAATTCGGCGATCAAAATTTAGAAATTTCACCGTAATCCGGACCTTATGCAATTCTTCAAGTATATTTGGTGATATTTCCATGAAAGACCGAAATAAAACTTCTACCAAATATTTTATCAGTCATCATAAGTCTCTTCCTCTTCCTAATCCTTTCGCTATCCAACATTACCTCTCTCTAAGCTCCCCGTCCTCTGCAACACAATTAAATTATCAATCCCACACCAGTTTTGTATCACTACCACACCAATCTCCGCTCCTGAAACATGAGTCTTGTTATTTTTTATGGAAAAAAAAACTGTATTATTATTTTTATTATCGTACTGTAATATATTATCACCATTGTCAAACGACAACTACCGTTTTTTTTGTTAACGTTATATCTGTAATCTACGTGGATTAAAGGTTAGAAAGTTTTAGTAATGGGAAATGCAAACGGTAGAGAGGAAGGAGAGAGAGACGACGGAGAAGGGTTAGAAGACGGTGAGTCGTCGTCGATGATTGAAAGTGGGGCGTCGAGTATGCTGCAGTCGGGTACAATATTGGCTACTAATGATCTTAATCATAACCGTTGTGATAATATTCCTCCTGATCATGCTCCTGCTCGATCCACATCGCCTTTTTTGTTCGCTCCTCAGGTATAATAATAATTGTTTGATTGAAAAAGTATTGAGTCTTACTTCAAATTTTATGTCTTGACTAGTATTGGATGATGATGGGGTTCATTAAGATCTGTAATAAGGAAGGAAGATGAAGCTTGTTGGTGACTAATTTCCTTCTGTGATTGGATTTTAGGCATTTTGAGAAATGGGTTTCCTTTATTTTCTAATTTTGTTTTCATTAAGGTGGTTTACTTGTTTTATGAAGTGGGTTTGTTTCAATGACTGAAATTTGTGGTGAAGTAATAAGAAAGAAGGTTACCAGGGGCTGGGGTGCGGTTGAATTTTACCGAAGGTGAATTGAAGATTCTATCCTGACTAGAGTTTATAAGAAAGTTGTGTGATGGGGGAGCTTCGTTTGTTTCTGTTCTTTAGATGTCGTTATTGACCCATCGGGAATCATTAGTGACTGAGAGATGCATTTCTGGATATGTAAGCTGGTGATCTACAAGTATTTGGTATTAGATATGTTTGTTTTATCTGAGGCATTTGCAATCTGAGTGTGATACTAACATGGTCTGGTTTAGAGTTGGATTGGTTTGATTTTAGCTTCCCAATTACCGCTTTATGTGAGAAAGTGTGTAGTTTATCTGGCTAATAGCTGCAGTTTAGGTTTTTGCAGCTTTCCATTTTGTACTTGGTGAATCTAAAGGCTAAACTTGCTCTATGGACCAAATGGTTGATTTTGTCTATGTATGTAATAGAGCTGCAGCCAATGTAACTGCTTCTGTATTGTGTGTCCGCAGGTTCCAGTTGCTCCCTTGCAAAGGCCTGGTGCCCCCCTATCCTTCGATCAGATGTGGCAGAATGAGTCTCCTGAGGTTGTTGATGAAGGCCAGCCCCCTGAGCAAGGAATCCCTGCAATCATCACATGGAACGATGATGGATACAATGTGGATGTTGAAGGATCATGGGACAACTTTACATCAAGGTAAGGTTAAGCCACTATCTTAAATACAGAAGATGAAAGGGGAGTATCTGTTGCTTCTGAGGAAACTTGTACGGTATCATTTATTGTTCTGTTGCAGGAAAAAGTTACAAAGATCTGGCAAGGATCATTCTATTCTTATGGTCCTTCCACCAGGCATTTAACATTATAAGTTCGTAGTGGATGGAGAGTGGAGTCATATCCCAGATCTTCCTTTAGTGACTGATGAAATGGGTTGTGTATGTAATCTTCTTGATGTTCATGTAAGTATCTCAACATGGCTCTTGGTCTTACAAATCCAGAAGCATTTGATTGTTCAATTTTCATTAGTGACAATGATTTTTGAAACTAAATGAGCACAGAATCATGTTTTTTGAAGGGATATGCTCATGATGCCTTTGAAAAACCTGGGAGTGTTATGCAAACCATATATTGGGAGAAGCCATGTGAAACATGCCTATTATGTTCCATATGGGAACTCCTCTACGTGCATATATAACCAAGATTTTTCTTGATATATATACTTTTCTAATATTCATTTGTGAGGAAGAAAATAATTAAGTTTTTTCTTGGTCCAACAACATTTTTCAGTGCCTTGCAAAATTGCAAAACCATACACGACTCAATTTCCAAGTTCCTGTTGCTATTTCTTGCAGGATTTTGTGCCTGAAAACATTGACAATGTGGTTGAGTTTGAGGCTCCACCATCTCCAGACTCCACTTACAGCCAAGCATTCCCAGCTGAGGATGATTTTGCGAAGGAGCCTTTAGCAGTTCCACCGCAGCTACATCTAACAGTCCTTGATGAAGCTGCCTCTTCCAAGCCTCAACATGTTGTACTGAACCACCTTTACATTGAGAAAGGTTGGGCATCTCATTCTCTAGTTGCTCTTGGACTGACTCATAGATTTCAATCCAAGTATGTCACTGTTTGCCTGTATAAACCACTTAAAAGGTAGCAGCCCACACCCTCCCACTTTCCATCTGTGACTCTGAAAGAATCACTTTCATGATACAGTTCCTATAGGGTTTTCTCTGCTTATAGAATTACTCAAGTTTTACATGTTTTATTTGTTGTAGTTAAATTTTCTTTCCTTCAATGATTTCTGCTTCCTCAATATTATTATCAGGAAGGTCCACAGTTTGAGATTGAGTTACTTAAGTTATCAGATTCCTTTATTGGAACCATTGAATCTCCTTTAGCGGAGAGTGGCTTTCAGGTTCGAACTTGAAATTCAACATAAGCCACTTATAGGTGAAGTTTGAAATTCCTCTAATTCCCTTTCCCTGATGGCTACTAAATCTTCTAGTTGACTATACTCGCTTGGTTAAGGTATGGGCGATCTTTTTTCAGCCAGACACCATCAGTGTGTTGTGCAAGTTCTGCATTCTGCTGATAGTGGTTGCAATTGATATGCGGTACTTCTTGAACTTGTGCCCTACCAGCTCATCAAAAGTTCTTTCCTGAGCTTGAATTATTTCACTGCCAGTTATTTTGCATCCAATCCAGTTCAAATTATTGCACACCATTTCAAGTTATGGTTTTTCTTTTCACAAAATAGTATTTCAGCCTCCCAAGAGCATCAAGGAAACCTAGCATATTTATCAGCACCTGCTTATTGCAGTTAAAAGCCATGATCCTAGAAAAAACCTCTGATGTCGAAAATAACTGGAACAATTGATTCTGATTAGTAATTCAGCTGTGATTTGTATAGTTTTTTCTGCAATTTACTAATCGTGTTTGCTCTGCAAACTGCGACTGTGCGGCTTGGCAGTTTGAACTTGAAAATGATAAAGAATTCTTATGCTAATTGAATTTGGATGTCTTATTTATTTATTTAGCAGTGCTACTTATGAAGAAAACTAATTATTTCATCATTGACAGAAGGTGATCAAATAGTTAGACCCGCCAGGACATGTAACATGCGCTCCCTTTATCATCATAACGCAACTACAAGATTGACGGCATTGTTGCTTCAAGATTTTTGATTAGTTGGTAAGCAAGGCACTTGTCTGTTGTACTGAACTCACCGGTGCAGCAGACTTTGGCCGGAACACCCTTGCAGGCAAACACGTCCCGTCTGTCTGACCCTTTTACAGCTATATTAGAATCACAAATAGCTTTTACATTAGCCTCACATCTTGTAGAACTGCACCCACAAGAATCTCCTAGTGGACTTACTGAAAGTGGGACGTTAAAACCATCAACCAGACTGATATCACAATAAGCTTGCCCATTATTAGGTTAGGGTGAGCTCTGCCATGGATGCTGGCGGTATAACACCAGTGGCCAGTGCCATGACATTCTGCTCTACCAGAGACAGAACCACCGGTGGCAGTGGCACAAGTAAACTTGCCTGAGGAATCTGTATAATAGCTAGTAGGAACGAAGAAGAGGTAGAACAATGATGCTCACCAACTAGATATCTAGGGAGAAAAGAAAGGAGGAAAGGGGATGGCAAATCCATATATTTTAGTTAATATCATAATAATCATAATAATAGAGTCCAATTCAATGGTTAGCTAATATCATAATAATCATGCCCACCACTTCCTTTGAATCCAAAGACACGGGTATGTTTGGTATTGCAGTTTCGTTATGGTTGAGGTTGAGAAAAGACAATTTAAAAAAACGCTTTTACGAGTGGTTCAAAATAAACAAGTGAGTATTTGGTTAAAATTGTGGTTGAGAGTGAGATTTAAAAAAATAGTTTTGTGTGTTTGGTTACCAAACTTTGCATGTAGCTTTTATTTGTGAAATTACTATAAAGGGCACACACACACATTTTGTATTCATAATCATATTTTCACAATGTAAGGAATAGGTCATGTAAAATTGACACTTCTTTTTATTTGTTCATCAAACTATTTGCAATGTTATCACAAACAATATCCATACATGAGAGCCTTTGCAATCTTTGACTATTTTTTCGTGCTACATTATCTAGTAAAAAATCATCTGGTATATAATTGGGATTACAATCATATTGAACAAAATCAACGTCATGTTGCGATCTCCTAATAAAGTTATGTAGTGTCATTAACGCAACAACAATTTGAACTTGCGTTTTGTATTGATAAGGTGGCATGCTTTGTAATATTTTCCATCTTTGCTTCCATACTCCAAATGTTCGTTCTATCACATTAAGTAGTGATGAATGTGCACGATTAAACACCTCTTCACGTCCACTTGGTTGTCCACAACATTGAAAATCTTGTAAATGATATTGCTCCCCTCTAATGGACCTAAATACCCATACTCACTCGGATAACCAGCATTAACTAAATAGTATTTTCCTGAAAATACAAACAATATGCAACCTTTTCATTAATTTAGTCATAACAGAAGAATATTAAATGATTGAAATTATCATCTCTATAACATATAATAAATCACAATCTTCAAGATGTTTTGGAAAGTTGATACTCCTATTGTCAATAGCCTTAAGAAAAATACATGTATCATGTGCACTACCTTCTCATCCTGTCTAGACAAATGTAAATTGTATGTCAAAACTACAGTCGCCATGATGTTTTGTGTTGGGACACCTTTTCTACCAATAAAAATAATTTGATTTTTGACTACTATGGTGGCACGATCATGTGTCGCATCAATTGTACTTGATATAGTTTTACATGCATAAAAACAGAGATGGTATAAAAATATTAAAAAACATACACCATTTCGTTCCAAATATATTTAATATGAACATACAAAATTACATTGAAATATGGCGTAAATCTAGGATCCATCGCAATTTGTATTGGTGTTGGTAAATTCGGATTAGTTGGTTTTATAACATTTATAGCAAGCAAACATAAGGCTTTAAGGACTTCTTTCATATATGTTCTTACAGTTTCGCCTGATTGTTGGAATCTTTCTTGCACATGTTGATTTGATGTCTCAATTGTAAGAGTAAATAGAAACATCCCTACCTTCTCAACTACGCTCGTCCTTCATGAAGGTTTTAAACCATAATACGTTTACAAATCATTACATAGGCATTTTTAATGACCTCTTAAAATCTCGATCAACCAACGCATCCCTCTATTGTAGGAAACCATACATGGTTTTTATAGATATAATTAATATAATATTTGTTGACATATCATGTCACACAGGTATGCTTTATATATTTTGATGATAACAATAAAAAAGAAAATGGACTAATAATATGCTTGGATGAGATTAAGTTATAAACAGGTATTATACAAAGAATACATCAAAAAGCATAATGGAGTACACGAAGAAATCACTCCAGGAAGTCCAAGATGCAAGCAAGTGAAGACTTATAATAAGTTTTCATTTTAATGCTTAATGTAAATCTCAATTTCTAACTTGATAGCACAAATTAAAATAAACTCACACACTTCACATTGCATGCATTAAAAGGGTTTGATGATTATAGGTTTAAGTCATAATCAATCGGTTCATGAAATTCAGAAAAGATAATTTGTCAAAATAAAGTTTTTGCATAAACCGGTCGACCGCTTGAGTTATCCGTTATGAACCGGCAGACCGTTTGAGATGTATGCATGAACCGGTCGACCGCTTGGAGACAAATTGCCTTTCGAACTGAACCGGTCAACCGCTTGGGTTATCCGTTGTGAATCGGTCGACCGCTTGATATGACAGTTGCACTAAAACGGCTAGAAACGGCTAGTTTCTTTTTGAAACTTATAAATAGGCCTCTTAATTGCAAAATTAATAAGACACATTGTATTATCTGATATTGAGGCAATTAGTAGTGCATAGACACCTTCATATCATCAATCCTCATTAATACTCAAATTTATGTTTAAATCTTCATATCCTAACACAAAGAGTATTTCTCATTCTCACTACACTTACACACCTTCAAATATTCTAAGTGCTATTAAGTGAGATAAAGAGATCATAGATCTTGATTTGTAATATCCACACTATTGAGAGTGTATTGTTGTATTTCAAATACAATCCTTGTAAAACTCTTGAGAGTTGAGTATAAAACTCTTGATATTGGTGAGGGAACATCACCAAGGAAAAATCTTGAAGATGGTACATCTTCAAGTGGGAAAAAGGAAAATCTTGAAGAGGACATATCTTCAAGTTGTGTAAAAGTCTTGGTATGGATTCATCAAGCGGGAATTGTAATCTTGTTACTTGGACTAGTAAGAGAATACAATACTCAAGTACGGGTTGGTACTTGAGCTGTGGATGTGGGCTTGCCGAACCACGTTAAAAACCGAGTTAGCAATCTCTCTCTCTTATCTCTTTACTTTAAAGTAATTAATTTTTAAATTGCTTTATTTATTATATTTACACCTATTTCCCCCCTTAGGTGCATAGTTGCCTTAATCCTTGAATAACAATATTGGTTTACGATCCAA
>CM063596.1:2179777-2217280 GCA_032356905.1 Salix exigua
TTGTGAATTATGAGCGAGATGTTGAGGTAGCTGAGTTGGTCGAACGCGCGCGAGATCTTAGAGAGTGGGGGTTCGAATTGCTATTTTGCTTAATTAAATTACTTTTAATATAACTTGTCGAGAATGAAGACCAAGATGTTGCGATGGCCGGATTAGTATGAGGAGGTAGAAAATCCAAGAGGGCACTTGCTCGAGTCCTCCCCACTCTCAAGCAATGTGTTTAGAAATGTAACATTATCATGTACTTTCTCCAATAACAAAAGAAAAGAAGGGCACGATCAAAAAATTGTAAGAAAAATAAACACTCCAAAAGAATCAAATTATCTAAATAACCATTTTTTTGTTTCACTCAATTAATAACAAATGCATGCCTTTGAGCTGGTGCTTTGCTTGCGCAGGGGCTAAAGCTATCCGATATTAAGTGATTATTTAAAAATATAGTTGAAGTTATTTTTTAAATGTTTTTTATTTAAAAATATATTAAAATAATATTTTTTATTTTATTTTTAAAAGATTTTATTTGATATCGCGAGGGCTAAAAAGATTTTATTTGGGAAACACACACATGCCTCTCCATCTCTTTTATCTTGATGAAATCATAGTCGTAGCTCAAAGCTATGCTTAATCCATCTTAGCAATCAAAATCACAAACTTGTTGCACACACTTATCAATTTGATCATAGCATGTGATAGAATAAACATTGCTATAAGGATATTTCATTGCATCATGAAAATTGATTTCAATTTTTTCAAGTCCTTACCACAATCAATCTTTGTGTTGACGGTTTTCAAGAATGGTCTCCCAAACAATATAAGAGTGTTGATTGATGAATCACAAGAATCATGTTCCATATCAAGAATATAAAAATCACATGGAATAACCAAACTATCAATCTTGACTAGGACATTTTCTATCACACCAAGTGGGTAAACAAAACTACGATCCGCAAGTTATATTACAATGCTAGTTTTATTTAAAGGCTCAAGACTAAGAGAATCATAAACATGTTTGGTCATAACATTAATGGATGCACCTAAATCACATAAAGCTCTTTTAAAACTAGCATTACCAATAACACATGGGATAGTAAACGCACCTGGGTCTTTTTGTTTCAGAGGCAGATTCTTTTGAACAACGGCAGATACAACTTCACCCATACTTACCGTTTCATGACCTTTCAATTTGAAAGCTCTCTTGGTAGTACATAACTCCTTCAAGAATTTTGCATACTTGGGAATTTGCTTGATAGCATCAAGCAAAGGAATGTTCAGTTCCACTTTCTTGAAAACCTCTAAGATCTCTTTTTCTTTGTCTTCTTTCTTTGACCTAGAAGAACTCACAAGAAAGGGTGGATTTGTTTTAAAATTGGAATTAATTGAGTGAAAGGTTACCTTTGGAGTGTTTGTCTTTGTTTCAGTTTGTGGAGGAGGATAATGTTCTTTCTTTGTACTCAATTCAGTTTCTATCTCTTCTTCCATCTCCATCTCAATTTGTTTCAACTTTTTCTCTTCAAGTTCTTTCCCACTTCGCAGCATGATAGCACTAACATTCTCTTTTGGATTCAATGCTTGGGAAGGCAATTTTCCATTTATTTGTGCTTCCAATTTCCCTACACTTGAAGCTACTTGCCCCATTTGCTTTTCCAGGTTGTGAATACTTGACCTTGTTTCCTGTTGAAAAGACATGACATTTTGTTGCAAGGTAACAGTATTAGAAGCCAAAGTTTTCATCATCTCACGAAGTTCATCATTGGATGACGACCCCATAACATTGGAGTTTGTGAATGGAGCGGGTTGTCTTGCTTGATAATTTTGTTGGGGCTGAAATCCTTGTGGATGGAACTGTCGGCCTGGATTGCCTTGTTGGGATGGGTTGCTGTAGCGTAAATTGGGATGATCTCTCCATCCAGGATTGTACGTGTTGGAAAAGGGATCATATTTACGCTGGGGTTGTCCGTTGAATGCTCCATCAATTGCATGAGCTTGTTCAATGTAATCTTCTTGCATTGTTGGGCACATATCCGAAGCATGTCCTTGTAAGGAGCATATGCTACAAACTTTCACCTACTGCATATTTCCACAAGCCAAAGAACGCACAAGAGAAGTAAGATCTTTAACTTTATTTTCAAGGTTAGAAATACTTACCTCATTTACTCGTTTGTTGGAGAGGTCTCCACGAGTGCCAAACTGTTTTGAGTTGGCTGCCATGTTTGAGATCAATTGGCATGCAACCTCGGGTGTCTTATCCACCAATGCGCCTCCACTTACAGCATCAATGATACTACGGTCAGTAGGTATCAATCCTTCATAGAAGTATTGAATGAGCAGCTGATCAGGTATTTGATGATGAGGGCATTGAATGCACAATAATTGCTCAAATCTTTCCCAATACTCGGAAAGTGGCTCTCCATGAGATTGTCGAATCCCACATATTTCTTTCTTTATAGTGGCAACTCGAGATGCTGAAAAATTTTCTCCAGGAAAATCTTCTTCATAGCATTCCAAGTTCCAATAGATCCTGGAAGAATAGAGAAAAGCCATGTCTTTGCTGCCCCCTTCAAAGAGAAAGGGAAAGCTTTCAACTTGTTCTTCATCAACTCCATTTGATTTCATGCCAACACAAACCATATGGAACTCCTAGAGATGAGTATGAGGATCTTCTCCTACAAGACCATTAAATGTTGGTAACAAATGTATAAAACTAGATTTGAGCTCAAGGTTTACATTATTGTCAATGTTTATGCACAATGGTTGATTTTCCACGTTAGGAGCAGCAAGCTCCTTGAGTGTTTGTTGTCGTGCAATAGCCATGGTGTTGAGGCAAGCTTCCTTTCTCAACCTGCGTAAAGTGCTTTCTATTTCAAGATCAATATGCACTTGAATTTGATTAGTAGAACGGATCACAGGCATAAACTCTTAAGAAAACTCAAAATAAAATAACCACACAAGAGATCAAAAACAATGCAAATTGTATAAAACTTTTACGTTAGAAAACTAAAACTGCCTAAAACCACTAGAAGAAAGAAGAATTTGGCCTCAATAAGGTGGGGCTAGTGATTTATCACTAGTCTTGTTCATAACGTCCTTTTCCTTCAGGAAACAAAATATCGATACCAAATTCCACCACAAAATCTGTTTTGAACAAGATCTGTGCACAAGTGAACAATTTCAGTCATAAGCAAAAATTCTGTTTTTTTTAATCACAGCAAATAAAAATAAAACTACAAGCACAACAATCAACTAAAATTACCTTCCCGGCAACGGCGCCAAAATTTGTTGCGATGTCGCGGTCTCAGAAATTAATTACCCTAGCTTAAAACACACAAGATAGTATAGAGCAAGCAAGGGGTCGATCCCACGAGGAAGTTTCAAGTCAGATTTTTATGTTGTATGTTATGTGATTGGGGGGATTTGGTTTGTGATTAACTAAACTATGGCAGCAATTAAACTAGCAAAAAAAATCAATTAAAACTGAAACTTATCAAGAAAACAAACCTTGGTCACAAGCATACATCCACCTACGGAAATTAGAACCGATCCTTGAAACAAAAAATGCAGTTTATGTTCTGAAATTTTATCTTTATTTAACGTGATTAATTAACGGATCCGCCGTATAACTAATCCTAACCAACAAACAATCAAAGTGTCCGCACTAATGATTCAATTTAATGGTAGCTTTAAGAACTAGATAATTTCATCAAGATTAACATACAAGTTGTCCGCAACTAGTGTCAATTTATTCAAATGTTCTCCCTAAGTTCAATAATGTAGTTCCGCCACAATTATCAAGCTTAGTTGCTTCACAAGTTCATATATCACAACTCCGGTTTTGATATTAAACTTAGCAATAGATTGTTCACAACAATAACTTAGAGTCCGCTCTAGCAATCATCAACAACAATCATAGGAAATATGCATAGGAAAACAAATATATTCATTCATAACATAAACTGAAAATATAAGGAAGAATAAATCTCACGGTTCTTGAAATCCGAAGGTGTTTGTGTCCTTGCAACCAAGAAGAAGAATCTAGCCTTGCATGTTTATTGAACAACTAAATAAAAAAGATGGAAGAACAAATGATTTTTGGGTTTAGAGGATGAAAATTTCGTGTTTCCTCTTGTGGTGGCTGCCACTTCCTTGCTCCTCTTCTCCTTTATATATGCTTAGAAACCCTAATGTGTATTTTACCAAATAGTCCTTCCTTAAGTTGGCAGAATTTAGTTGTCCCTTGTAAAATTCATATCGCCCTCCTACGACATCGTTTTAAGCTGACATTTGGAGCGTTTATAGGTCTTTGAGTCCTGAATCCACTCCAATTGAGTTTGCATCAATTGGACTTCTGTAGCTCGAGATATTGAATTTTTAATGGACAAAGGTCAACAGTGGCAGAATGCGAGATTTGACTTTGCAGGATGCGATTTCCATGATCTTTCTCCTTTTATTTTTCTTGCATTACATTTCCAGAAAGGTATGGATGTTAGCTCTTGAATGTCACTGGAATCACTTCATTTCGATCTCTAGAACTCACGCTCTGCACAAAACATCGACTGAACGTCAAATCTGCCAATTACCTCCAATATACTCCTTTTTGCATCTTTCATCCAAAAATGCCTTCAAAATATAAAATAAAGAATATCAAAGCATTTTATACACAAAACATATGCAAAACACTACGTAAATATGGATGAAATTATCAAATAATATGGTCGCATCAAATACCCCCACACTTAGCTCTTGCTCGTCCTCGAGAAAGGATAGGTAAAAACAAAAATTTTTTTTAATAAAAACAAATAACCATGACCAATCTCTTAATCTCCCCTCAATATCCAAGAATTCAAGCATTATAAATAAGAATACAATCGAGAAGGATAAAGAATATAAATCTTTATGAATTTGTTTACATGCAAACTTCAAAACTCAATTACTCTTCGGGATTTAAAAGAAATCTATGCCATGCCAAAGTGATAGGTCCTCTCATTGATATACACTCCAACACTCATGTGTTTAGGGCTTATGTGTTTAAATCTCTCAAATTCAATCAATGAAGATGTTCTACCATAAGCTTGCTCTTCAATCTCATCTCCATTACTAAAATATTACAAACAATGCATGAATCAAAAGGTCTTATTTTCCGGTTGTAATGGGGCTAAGGTTAAGGTGAGGTAAAAGAGAGTACAAGAAAAGGTTTAAACCAAAGAAAGTGGAGCATTATGAAAAAAAAAATATTTGAACCAAGATATTCCATCAAAACACATCAATTTTCAATCTTCAAGCACCAATTCTAAGCTTCTTTCGATTTCAAGCTCTTTTCTATTTCTTTTTTTCTTTTCTTCTTTTCTTTCTTTTTCTTGTTTTTTTGTTCTTCACCTTTGGCAACTTTGCCCATCTTTTAATCAAACATCAATTTTTTTTCACTCTTCTCACATAATTCCCAACCATAATCCCATGAATTATCAACAAGTATATGCTCTATTAATCCTTATCCAAAGGAAAAGAAAAACATGTAAAAAGTTATGGCTTGTACATGGATAAAGAAAAAAAAAAGATAAACAAACTCAAAAGTGACTTCAAGGATAATATACATTAGGTTGGCTTTTTGGTTCAAGTGGTTAAAATTCTAATACCTATATCATCTTCATGCATCTATGCAATGTGAATGTAATCTCAATAAGATATGAAGCAAGTTCTAGAGATACATATCATTGAAAGAACGAACAATCAAAGAATATAATGTTGAAGGCTCAAAAGCTTACATTGGTATAACACTATAAAGTCAACATGACATATTTTCAGAGTCAATCCCTAAACCAATTAAACATTAAAACTTGCATGCACACTCATTCATTTGATTTATATATTCATCTATCTCACTTAATTCTAATACATAATACTCATATTCTCAAAAACCAATGGGAGATCAAAAGGATCAATCATCGATTTTTCTTTTCTTTTTTTTTTGGGAAAAAATAAAAAAAACTAACATTTTCCCAATACCCCCACACTTAAAACACAACATTGTCCTCAATGTTGAAAATAAAACAAAAGGAATATAGGAGAATGACAAAAATGAAATAAAATGCAAAAATATAAAAGATAAGGAAAAAGAAAGCAAATCTTTTTTTTTGTGCTGGGTTGCCTCCCAGTAAGCGCTTTTGTTTTATGTCATTGGCTTGACATGTGGCATGCTCATCCTTCATAGATTGGTTCAGCTAACTCTATAGAAGCGGTGATTTCTGTTGTCCAACCTTCATAGAAAGGTTTCAAACGATGCCCATTGACCTTGAGTACTTTGTTGGTTTCTAAACTTGTAATTTCAACTGCACCATAAGGAAAAACATTAGAAACAACAAAGGGTCCAATCCAACGAGAGCACAATTTTCCAGGAAAAAGTTTCAAACGCGAATGATAAAGAAGGACTTTGTCTCCAACATGAAACTCCTTTCTTGTAAGCATTCGGTCATGAAGATTCTTAGTCTTTTCTTTGTAAATCCTTGCATTCTCGTAAGCATCATTTCGAATCTCTTCCAACTCTTGTAGTTGCAGTTTTCTTGCAATCCCAGCAGCATCATAATCCATGTTACATTGTTTAATGGCCCAAAAAGCTTTGTGTTCAAGCTCCACCGGTAGATGACATGCTTTCCCATAAATCATTCTATAAGGTGACATTCCTATAGGTGATTTATAAGCAGTCCGATAAGCCCAAAGTGCATCTCCAAGACGTAGACTCCAATCTCGCCGATTAGGTTGCACAGTTTTCTCCAAAATAGACTTGATTTCTCGATTTGAAATTTCAGCTTGGCCATTCGTTTGAGGATGATATGCCGTGGAAGTTCGATGAGTCACATGATATTTGCGTAGCAATGCTTCCATGGAACGATTACAAAAATGAGTGCCACGATCGCTAATGATAGCTTTAGGGATTCCAAACCTGTCAAATATGTGAGTCCTGACAAAATCTAAAACAACCTTAGCATCGTTAGTTCGTGTGGCTTTCGCCTCAATCCATTTAGACACATAATCAACAGCAAGAAGAATATAAAGATTGCCAAAAGAAGATGGAAACGGACCCATAAAGTCAATACCCCAAACATCAAAAATTTCACTTACAAGAATATTCGTTAAAGGCATTTGATTCTTATGAGTGATATTACCTGTTCTTTGGCATTTTTCACATGATTTGCAGAAGTGATAAGCATCTTTAAAAATAGAAGGCCAATAGAAACCACTTTCAAGTACCTTGTGGGCTGTTCTTTTTGCTCCAAAATGCCCACCACAAGAATGAGAATGACAAAAAGTGAGAATAGAATGAAATTCATCTTGTGGTACACACCTCCTAACTATTTGCTCCGCACAAAATTTCCAAAGGTAAGGATCATCCCAAAAATAATATTTAGCATCAGCTCGTAACTTATCTTTTTGGGGTTTAGACAAACCTGGAGGGAATTCTTTGGTGACTAAATAGTTTACCAAATTAGCATACCATGGTCTTGTAGAGGAATGCAACATATACAACTGCTCATCAGGGAATGTCTCTCTTATTGTTTCAATCTGTATATCCTCGGTCCTTAGCCGACTCAAGTGATCAGCCACATGGTTTTCAGCACCTTTTTTGTCTTTGATCTCAAGATCGAATTCTTGTAAAAGCAAGATCCACCTAATCAGTCTTGGTTTGGACTCCTTCTTCTTCAAAAGATACCTGAGAGCTGCATGGTCAGTAAAAACAATGACTTTTGTACCAAGTAGATATGACCTGAATTTTTCAAGAGCAAACACCACTGCAAAAAGTTCCTTTTCAGTTGTATGGTAATTGCATTGTGCTCCATCCAACATACGAGAAGCATAGGCGATAACATGCAAATTCTTCCCAATTCTTTGCCCAAGCACAGCTCCTACCGCATAGTCACTCGCATCACACATTATCTCAAAAGGTTCATCCCAATTTGGTGGTTGGATGATAGGGGCAGATGTGACACGTCTCTTAAGCTCATCATGGGCATCTTTACATGCTTGATCAAACACAAAATCCACTTCTTTGGCTAATAGTTTGCACAAGGGTGCTGTAATCTTCGAGAAATCTTTGATAAAACGTCGATAGAAACCTGCATGGCCTAGAAAAGAACGAACCTCCCTCACGCATGAGGGGTAAGGCAATGATGAAATAACATCTATCTTAGCTTTATCAACCTCTAATCCACGTGAAGACACAACATGCCCAAGAACTATTCCTTGTTCTACCATAAAATAACACTTTTCATAGTTCAAGACAAGGTTAGTTTCAATGCACTTTTTCAAGATCAAAGATAAATTTTCTAGACATCTATCAAAAGAATCACCATACACCGTGAAATCATCCATAAAAACCTCGATTATTCTTTCAACATAGTCAGAAAATATACTCATCATACATCTTTGAAAAGTTGCAGGAGCATTACACAGACCAAAAGGCATTCTCCTATATGCATATGTACCAAATGGACATGTAAATGTAGTCTTTTCTTGATCCTCAGGATTAATAACAATCTGATTGTATCCACTATATCCATCAAGAAAGCAATAAAAAGACTTACCTGTTAGGCGTTCAAGCATTTGATCCATGAATGGTAATGGGAAATGATCTTTGCGTGTAGAAAGATTGAGCTTTCTGTAATCAACACACATTCTCCATCCACTCGAGATGCGAGTAGGAATGAGCTCATCATTTTTGTTTTTCACCAACGTGATTCCGGTCTTTTTGGGCACCACATGGATTGGCGCGACCCATTTACTGTCAGTGATGGGGTAAATGACTCCTGCATCTAACAGTTTCAAAATTTCAGCTTTCACTACCTCCATCATAGGCGGGTTCAACCTCCTTTGCATTTCCCTTGTTGGTTTTGTGTTGTCCTCCAATAGTATGTGATGCATACATATTGAGGGACTAATGCCCTTGATGTCGACTAAAGTCCATCCAATGGTTGTCTTGTGATCACACAACTTCACAAGTTTTTCCTCTTGCATACTTGTTAAACCTTTTGCTATGATAACAGGAAGTGTATTGTTGTCGCCAATGAATACATACTTCAAATTATCGGGCAAAGGTTTTAATTCTAACTCGGGGGCCTGTAAAATAGATGGCAAAAGCTTTTTATGTGAGAGTACCAAATCAACAAAGACATTACCTTGGGGAACGATTTGCAAAGCTTGTAAGGCCAATACTGATTCGTGCACGTTTTGGGGAACACACATGTGCCTCTGCATCTCTTCTATCTTGGTGAAATCATACTCATTGCTCAAAATCATGCTTAATCCGTCTTCGCAATCAAAATCACAAACTTGTTGTACACATTTATCAATTTGATCATAACATGTGATAAAATAAACATTGCTTGTAAGGATATTTCATTGCATCATGAAAATTGAATTCAATTTTTCATCTCCTTACCATAATCAATCTTTGTGTTGGCGGTTTTCAAGAATGGTCTCCCAAACAATATAGGAGTGTTGGTTGATAAATCACAAGAATCATGTTCCATATCAAGAATATAAAAATCACATGGAATAACCAAACTATCAATCTTGACCAGGACATCTTCTATCACACCAAGTGGGTAAACAAAACTACGATCCGCAAGTTGTATTACAATGCTAGTTTTATTCAAAGGCTCAAGACTAAGAGAATCATAAACATGTTTGGGCATAACACTAATGGATGCACCTAAATCGCATAAAGCTCTTTTAAAACTAGCATTACCAATAACACATGGGATAGTAAACGCACCTGGGTCTTTTTGTTTCAGAGGCAGATTCTTTTGAATAACGGCAGATACAACTTCACCCATACTTACCGTTTCATGACCTTTCAATTTGAAAGCTCTCTTGGTAGTACACAACTCCTTCAAGAATTTTGCATACTTGGGAATTTGCTTGATAGCATCAAGCAAAGGAATGTTCAGTTCCACTTTCTTGAAAACCTCTAAGATCTCTTTTTCTTTGTCTTCTTTCTTTGACCTAGAAGAACTCACAGGAAAGGGTGGATTTGTTTTAAAATTGGAATTAATTGAGTGAAAAGTTACCTTTGGAGTGTTTGTCTTTGTTTCAGTTTGTGGAGGAGGATGATGTTCTTTCTTTGTACTCAATTCAGTTTCTATCTCTTCTTCCTCCTCCATCTCAATTTGTTTCAACTTTTTCTCTTCAAGTTCTTTCCCACTTCGCAGCATGATAGCACTAACATTCTCTTTTGGATTCAATGCTTGGGAGGGCAATTTTCCATTTATTTGTGCTTCCAATTTCCCTACACTTGAAGCTACTTGCCCCATTTGCTTCTCCAGGTTGTGAATACTTGACCTTGTTTCCTGTTGAAAAGACATGACATTTTGTTGCAAGGTAACAGTATTAGAAGCCAAAGTTTTCATCATCTCACGAAGTTCATCATTGGATGACGACCCCATAACATTGGAGTTTGTGAATGGAGCGGGTTGTCTTGCTTGATAATTTTGTTGGGGCTGAAATCCTTGTGGATGGAACTGTCGGCCTGGATTGCCTTGTTGGGATGGGTTGCTGTAGCGTAAATTGGGATGATCTCTCCATCCAGGATTGTACGTGTTGGAAAAGGGATCATATTTACGCTGGGGTTGTCCGTTGAATGCTCCATCAATTGCATGAGCTTGTTCAATGTAATCTTCTTGCATTGTTGGGCACATATCCGAAGCATGTCCTTGTAAGGAGCATATGCTACAAACTTTCACCTGCTGCACATTTCCACAAGCCAAAGAACGCACAAGAGAAGTAAGATCATTAACTTTATTTTCAAGGTTAGAAATACTTACCTCATTTACTCGTTTGTTGGAGAGGTCTCCACGAGTGCCAAACTGTTTTGAATTGGCTGCCATGTTTGAGATCAATTGGCGTGCAGCCTCGGGTGTCTTATCCACCAATGCGCCTCCACTTGCAGCATCAATGATACTACGGTCAGTAGGCATCAATCCTTCATAGAAATATTGAATGAGCAGCTGATCGGGTATTTGATGATGAGGGCATTGAATACATAGTTGCTCAAATCTTTCCCAATACTCAGAAAGTGGCTCTCCATGAGATTGTCGAATCCCACATATTTCTTTCCTTATATTGGCAACTCGAGATGCTGGGAAATATTTCTCCAGGAAAATCTTCTTCATAGCATTCCAAGTTCCAATAGATCCTGGGAGAATAGAGAAAAGCCATGTCTTTGCTGCCCCCTTCAAAGAGAAAGGGAAAGCTTTCAACTTAACTTGTTCTTCATCAACTCCATTTGGTTTCATGCCAACACAAACCATATGGAACTCCTTGAGATGAGTATGAGGATCTTCTCCTGCAAGACCATTAAATGTTGGTAACAAATGTATAAAACCAGATTTGAGCTCAAGATTTACATTATTGTCAATGTTTATGCACAATGGTTGATTTTCCACGTTAGGAGCAGCAAGCTCCTTGAGTGTTTGTTGTCGTGCAATAGCCATGGTGTTGAGACGAGCTTCCTTTCTCAACCTACGTAAAGTGCTTTCTATTTCAAGATCAATCTGCACTTGAATTTGATTAGTAGAACGGATCACAGGCATAAACTCTTAAGAAAACTCAAAATAAAATAACCACACAAGAGATCAAAAACAATGCAAATTGTACAAAACTTTTACGTTAGAAAACTAAAACTGCCTAAAAACACTAGAACAAAGAAGAATTTGGCCTCAATAAGGTGGGGCTAGTGATTTGTCACTAGTCTTGTTCAAAACGTCCTTTTCCTTCAGGAAACAAAATATCGATACCAAATTCCACCACAAAATCTGTTTTGAACAAGATCTGTGCACAAGTGAACAATTTCAGTCGCAAGCAAAAATTTTGTTTTTTTTTTAATCACAGCAAATAAAAATAACAGTACAAGCATAAAAATCAACTAAAATTACCTCCCTGGCACCGGCGCCAAAATTTGTTGCGATGTCGCGGTCGCACAAATTAATTACCCTAGCTTAAAACACACAAGATAGTATAGAGCAAGCAAGGGGTCGATCCCACGAGGAAGTTTCAAGTCAGATTTTTATGTTGTACGTTATGTGATTGGGGGGATTTGGTTTGTGATTAACTAAACTATGGCAGCAATTAAACTAGCAAAAAAAATCAATTAAAACTGAAACTTATCAAGAAAACAAACCTTGGTCACAAGCATACATCCACCTACAGAAATTAGAACCGATCTTTGAAACAAAAATACAGATTATGTTCTGAAATTTTATCTTTATTTAACGTGATTAATTAACGGATCCGCCAGTATAACTAATCCTAACCAACAAACAATCAAAGTGTCCGCACTAATGATTCAATTTAATGGTAGCTTTAACTAGATAATTTCATCAAGATTAACATACAAGTTGTCCGCAACTAGTGTCAATTTATTCAAATGTTCTCCCTAAGTTCAATAATGTAGTTCCGCCACAATTATCAAGCTTAGTTGCTTCACAAGTTCATATATCACAACTCCGGTTTTGATATTAAACTTAGCAATAGATTGTTCACAACAATAACTTAGAGTCCGCTCTAGCAATCATCAACAACAATCATAGGAAATATGCATAGGAAAACAAATATATTCATTCATAACATAAACTGAAAATAGAAGGAAGAATAAATCTCACGGTTCTTGAAATCCGAAGGTGTTTGTGTCCTTGCAACCAAGAAAAAGAGTCTAGCCTTGCATGTTTATTGAACAACTAAATAAAAAGATGGAAGAACACATGAGTTTGGGTTTGGAGGATGAAGATTTTGTGTTTTCTCTTGTGGTGGCTGCCACTTCCTTTCTCCTCTTCTCCTTTATATATGCTTAGAAACCCTAATGTCTATTTTACCAAATAGTCCTTCCTTAAGTTGGCAGAATTTAGTTGTCCCTTGTAAAACTCATATCTCCTTCATATGAAATCTTTTTGAGCTTACATTTTGAGCGTTTATAGGTCTTTGAGTCCTGAATCCATTACAATTGAGTTTACATCAATTGGATGTCTGTAGCTCGAGATATTGAAGTTGGAATGGACAAAGGTCAACACTGGTAGAATGTGAGATTTGACTTTGCAGGATGCGATTTCCATGATCTTTCTCCTTTTATTTTTCTTGCATTACATTTCCAGAAAGGTATGGATGTTAGCTCTTGAATGTCACTGGAATCACTTCATTTCGATCTCTAGAACTCACGCTCTGCACAAAACATCGACTGAACGTCAAATCTGCCAATTACCTCCAATATACTCCTTTTTGCATCTTTCATCCAAAAATGCCTTCAAAATATAAAATAAAGAATATCAAAGCATTTTATACACAAAACATATGCAAAACACTACGTAAATATGGATGAAATTATCAAATAATATGGTCGCATCAAATACCCCCACACTTAGCTCTTGCTCGTCCTCGAGAAAGGATAGGTAAAAACAAAAAACAAATTTTAATAAAAACCATGACCAATCTCTTAATCTCCCCTCAATATCCAAGAATTCGAGCATTATAAATAAGAATACAATCGAGAAGGATAAAGAATATAAATCTTTATGAATTTGTTTACATGCAAACTTCAATACTCAATTACTCTTCGGAATTTAAAAGAAATCTATGTCATGCCAAAGTGATAGGTCCTCTCATTGATATACACTCCAACACTCATGTGTTTAGGGCTTATGTGTTTAAATCTCTCAAATTCAATCAATGAAGATGTTCTACCATAAGCTTGCTCTTCAATCTCATCTCCATTACTAAAATATTACAAACAATGCATGAATCAAAAGGTCTTATTTTCCGGTTGTAATGGGGCTAAGGTTAAGGTGAGGTAAAAGAGAGTACAAGAAAAGGTTTAAACCAAAGAAAGTGGAGCATTATGAAAAAAAAAAGAATTGAACCAAGATATTCCATCAAAACACATCAATTTTCAATCTTCAAGCACCAATTCTAAGCTTCTTTCGATTTCAAGCTCTTTTCTATTTCTTTCTTTTTCTTTTCTTCTTTTCTTTCTTTTTTCTTGTTTTTTTTTTGTTCTTCACCTTTGGCAACTTTGCCCATCTTTTCATCAAGCATCACTTCTTCTTTCTTTTCACATAATTTCCAACCATAATTCCATGAGATATCAAAAGTATATGCTCTACTAATCCTTGGCCAGGGGAAAAGAGGAAAACATATAAAAAGTTTAAGGCTTATATATGGATAAAGCAAAGAAAAGATAAACAAGCTCAAAAGGGGCTCACTAAAGATAATATGCTTTAGGTTGGCTTTTTGGCTCAAGTGGTTAAAATTCCTAATGCCTTTATCATCTTCATGCATCTATGCAATGTGAATGTAATCTCAATAAGATATGAAGCAAGTTCTAGAGATACATATCATTGAAAGAACGAACAATCAAAGAATATAATGTTGAAGGCTCAAAAGCTTACATTGGTATAACACTATAAAGTCAACATGGCATATTTTCAGAGTCAATCCCTAAACCAATTAAACATTAAAACTTGCATGCACACTCATTCATTTGATTTATATATTCATCTATCTCACTTAATTCTCATACATAATACTCATATTCTCAAAAACCAATGGGAGTTCAAAAGGATCAATCATAGATTTTTCTTTTTTTTTCTTTTTTTTGGGGAAAAAAAAAAAAACTAACATTTTCCCAATACCCCCACACTTAAAACTCAACATTGTCCTCAATGTTGAAAATAAAAGAAAAGGAATATAGGAGAATGACAAAAATGAAATAAAATGCAAAAATATAAAAGATAAGGAAAAAGAAAGCAAATCTGTTTTTTTTTGTGCTGGGTTGCCTCCCAGTAAGCGCTTTTGTTTTATGTCATTGGCTTGACATGTGGCATGCTCATCCTTCATAGATTGGTTCAGCTAACTCTATAGAAGCGGTGATTTCTGTTGTCCAACCTTCATAGAAAGGTTTCAAACGATGCCCATTGACCTTGAGTACTTTGTTGGTTTCTAAACTTGTAATTTCAACTGCACCATAAGGAAAAACATTAGAAACAACAAAGGGTCCAATCCAACGAGAGCGCAATTTTCCAGGAAAAAGTTTCAAACGCGAATGATAAAGAAGGACTTTGTCTCCAACATGAAACTCCTTTCTTGTAAGCATTCGGTCATGAAGATTCTTAGTCTTTTCTTTGTAAATCCTTGCATTCTCGTAAGCATCATTTCGAATCTCTTCCAACTCTTGTAGTTGCAGTTTTCTTGCAATCCCAGCAGCATCATAATCCATGTTACATTGTTTAATGACCCAAAAAGCTTTGTGTTTAAGCTCCACCGGTAGATGACATGCTTTCCCATAAATCATTCTACAAGGTGACATTCCTATAGGTGATTTATAAGCAGTTCGATAAGCCCAAAGTGCATCTCCAAGACGTAGACTCCAATCTCGCCGATTAGGTTGCACAGTTTTCTCCAAAATAGACTTGATTTCTCGATTTGAAATTTCAGCTTGGCCATTCGTTTGAGGATGATATGCCGTGGAAGTTCGATGAGTCACATGATATTTGCGTAGCAATGCTTCCATGGAACGATTACAAAAATGAGTGCCACGATCGCTAATGATAGCTTTAGGGATTCCAAACCTGTCAAATATGTGAGTCCTGACAAAATCTAAAACAACCTTAGCATCGTTAGTTCGTGTGGCTTTCGCCTCAATCCATTTAGACACATAATCAACAGCAAGAAGAATATAAAGATTGCCAAAAGAAGACGGAAGTGGACCTATAAAGTCAATACCCCAAACATCAAAAATTTTACTTACAAGAATATTAGTTAAAGGCATTTGATTCTTATGAGTGATATTACCTGTTCTTTGGCATTTTTCACATGATTTGCAGAAGTGATAAGCATCTTTAAAAATAGAAGGCCAATAGAAACCACTTTCAAGTACCTTGTGGGCTGTTCTTTTTGCTCCAAAATGCCCACCACAAGAATGAGAATGACAAAAAGTGAGAATAGAATGAAATTCATCTTGTGGTACACACCTCCTAACTATTTGCTCCGCACAAAATTTCCAAAGGTAAGGATCATCCCAAAAATAATATTTAGCATCAGCTCGTAACTTATCTTTTTGGGGTTTAGACAAACCTGGAGGGAATTCTTTGGTGACTAAATAGTTTACCAAATTAGCATACCATGGTCTTGTAGAGGAATGCAACATATACAACTGCTCATCAGGGAATGTCTCTCTTGTTGTTTCAATTTGTATATCCTCGGTCCTTAGTCAGCTCAAGTGATCAGCCACATGGTTTTCAGCACCTTTTTTTTTCTTTGATCTCAAGATTGAATTCTTATAAAAGCAAGATCCACCTAATTAGTTTTAGTTTGGACTCCTTCTTCAAAAGATACCTAAGAGTTGCATGGTTAGTAAAAATAATGACTTTTGTACCAAGTAGATATGACCTGAATTTTTCAAGAGCAAACACCACTGCAAAAAGTTCTTTTTCAGTTGTATGGTAATTGCATTATACTCCATCCAACTTACAAGAAGCTTATGCAATAACATGCAAATTCTTCCCAATTCTTTGCCCAAGCACAACTCTTACCGCATAGTCACTCGCATCACACATAATCTCAAAAGATTCATCCCAATTTGGTGGTTGGATGATAGGGGCAGATGTGGCACATCTCTTAAGCTCATCATGGGCATCTTTACATACTTGATCAAACACAAAATCCACTTCTTTGGATAATAGTTTGCCCAAGGGTGCCATAATCTTCGAGAAATCTTTGATAAAATGTTGATAGAAACCTTCATGGCTAGAAAAGAATGAACTTCCCTCACGCATGAAGCATAAGGTAATGATGAAATAACATCTATCTTAGCTTTATCAACATCTAATCCATGTGAAGACACAACATGCCCAAGAACTATTTCTTATTCTACCATAAAATAATATTTTTCATAGTCCAAGACAAGGTTAGTTTCAATACACCTTTTCAAAATTAAAGATAAATTTTCTAGACATTTATCAAAAGAATCACCATACATCGTGAAATCATCCATAAAACCTCGATTATTCTTTCGACATAGTCAGAAAAAATACTCATCATGCATGTTTGAAAAGTTGCAGGAGAATTACAGAGACCAAAAGGCATTCTCCTATATGGATATGTACCAAATGGACATGTAAATATAGTCTTTTCTTGATCCTTACGATTAATAACAATCTGATTGTATCCATTATATCCATCAAGAAAGCAATAAAAAAACTTACCTGCTAGGCGTTCAAGCATTTGATCCATGAATGGTAATGGGAAATGATCTTTGCGTGTAGAAAGATTGAGCTTTCTGTAATCAACACACATTCTCCATCCACTCGGGATGCGAGTAGGAATGAGCTCATCATTTTTGTTTTTCACCAACGTGCTTCCGGTCTTTTTGGGCACCACATGGATTGGCGCAACCCATTTACTGTCAGTGATGGGGTAAATGACTCCTGCATCTAAAAGTTTCAAAATTTCAGCTTTCACTACCTCCATCATAGGCGGGTTCAACCTCCTTTGCATTTCCCTTGTTGGTTTTGTGTTGTCCTCCAATAGTATGTGATGCATACATATTGAGGGACTAATGCCCTTGATGTCGGCTAAAGTCCATCCAATGGCCGTCTTGTGATCACACAACAACTTCACAAGTTTTTCCTCTTGCATACTTGTTAAACCTTTTGCTATGATAACAGGAAGTGTATTGTTGTCGCCAATGAATACATACTTCAAATTATCGGGCAAAGGTTTTAATTCTAACTCGGGGGCCTGTAAAATAGATGGCAAAAGCTATTTATGTGAGAGTACCAAATCAACAAAGACATTACCTTGGGAACGGTTTGCAAAGCTTGTAAGGCCAATACTTGATTCGTTCACGTTTTGGGAACACACATGTGCCTCTCCATCTCTTCTATCTTGGTGAAATCATAGCCATAACTCAAAGCTATGTTTAATCTGTCTTTACAATCAAAATCACAAACTTGCTGCACACATTTATCAATTTGATCATAGCATGTGATAGAATAAACATTGCTTGTAAGGATATTTCATTGCATCATGAAAATTGAATTCAATTTTTTCATCTCCTTACCACAATCAATCTTTGTGTTGGCGGTTTTCAAGAATGGTCTCCCAAACAATATAGGAGTGTTGGTTGATAAATCACAAGAATCATGTTCCATATCAAGAATATAAAAATCACATGGAATAACCAAACTATCAATCTTGACCAAGACATCTTCTATCACACCAAGTGGGTAAACAAAACTACGATCCGTAAGTTGTATTACAATGCTAGTTTTATTCAAAGGCTCAAGACTAAGAGAATCATAAACATGTTTTGGCATAACACTAATGGATGCACCTAAATCGAATAAAGCTCTTTTAAAACTAGCATTACCAATAACACATGGGATAGTAAATGCACCTGGGTCTTTTTGTTTCAGAGGCAGATTCTTTTGAATAACGGCAGATACAACTTCACCCATACTTCCCGTTTCATGACCTTTCAGTTTGAAAGCTCTCTTGGTAGTACACAACTCCTTCAAGAATTTTGCATACTTGGGAATTTGCTTGATAGTATCAAGCAAAGGAATGTTCAGTTCCACTTTCTTGAAAACCTCTAAGATCTCTTTTTCTTTGTCTTCTTTCTTTGACCTAGAAGAACTCACAAGAAAGGGTGGATTTGTTTTAAAACTGGAATTAATTGAGTGAAAAGTTACCTGTGGAGTGTTTGTCTTTGTTTCAGTTTGTGGAGGAGGATGTTCTTTCTTTGTACTCAATTCAGTTTCTATTTCTTCTTCCTCCTCCATCTCAATTTGTTTCAACTTTTTCTCTTCAAGTTCTTTCCCACTTCGTAGCATGATAGCACTAACATTCTCTTTTGGATTCAATGCTTGGGAGGGCAACTTTCCATTTTATTTGTGCTTCCAATTTCCCTACACTTGAAGCTACTTGCCCCATTTGCTTTTCCAAGTTATGAATACTTGACCTTGTTTCCTGTTGAAAAGACATGACATTTTGTTGCAAGGTAACAGTATTAGAAGCCAAATTTTTCATCATCTCACTGAGTTCATCATTGGATGACAACCCCATAATATTAGAGTTTGTGAATGGAGCAAGTTGTCTTGCTTGATAATTTTGTTGGGGATGAAATCCATGTGGATGGAACTGTTGGCATGGATTACCTTGTTGGGATGGGTTGCTGTAGCGTAAGTTGGGATGATCTCTCCATCTAGGATTGTACGTGTTGGAAAAAGGATCATATTTACGCTGGGGTTGTTCGTTGAATGCTCCATCAATTGCATGAGCTTGTTCAATGTAATCTTCTTGCATTGTTGAACACATATCTGAAGCATGTCCTTGTAAGGAGCATATGCTACAAACTTTCACCTGCTGCACATTTTCACAAGCCAAAGAATGCACAAGAGAAGTAAGATCATTAACTTTATTTTCAAGGTTAGAAATAGTTATCTCATTTACTCGTTTGTTGGAGAGGTCTCCACTAGTGCCAAACTGCTTTGAATTGGTCGCCATGTTTGAGATCAATTGGCGTGCGACCTCGGTGTCTTATCCACCAATGCGCCTCCACTTGCAAGCATCAATGATACTACTGGTCGATGAGGCATCAATCCTTCATAGAAATATTGAATGAGAAGTTGATCGGGTATTTGATGATGAGGGCATTGAATACATAGTTGCTCAAATCTTTCCCAATACTCGTAAAGTGGTTCTCCATGAGATTGTCGAATCCCACATATTTCTTTCCTTATATTGGCAACTCGAGATGCTCGGGAAATATTTCTCCAGGAAAATCTTCTTCATAGCATTCCAAGTTCCAATAGATCCTGGGAGAATAGAGAAAAGTCATGTCTTTGCTGCCCCTTCAAAGAGAAAGGGAAAGCTTTCAACTTAACTTGTTCTTCATCAACTCCATTTGGTTTCATGCCAACACAAACCATATGGAACTCCTTGAGATTAGTATGGGGATCTTCTCCTGCAAGACCATTAAATGTTGGTAACAAATGTATAAAACCAGATTTGAGCTCAAGATTTACATTATTGTCAATGTTTATGCACAATGGTTGATTTTCCACGTTAGGAGCAGCAAGCTCCTTGAGTGTTTGTTGTCGTGCAATAGCCATGGTGTTGAGACGAGCTTCCTTTCTCAACCTACGTAAAGTGCTTTCTATTTCAAGATCAATCTGCACTTGAATTTGATTAGTAGGACGGGTCACAGGCATAAACTCTTAAGAAAACTCAAAATAAAATAACCACACAAGAGATCAAAAACAATGCAAATTGTACAAAACTTTTACGTTAGAAACCTAAAACTGCCTAACAACACTAGAACAAAGAAGAATTTGGCCTCAATAACGTGGGGCTAGTGATTTATCACTAGTCTTGTTCAAAACGTCCTTTTCCTTCCGGAAACAAAATATCGATACCAAATTCCACCACAAAATCTGTTTTGAACAGTACCGTGCACAAGTGAACAATTTCGTCGTAAGCAAAAATTCTGTTTTTTTTTGAATCACAGCAATTAAAAATAACAGCACAAGAATCAACTAAAATTACTTCCTTGAAAACGGCGCCAAAATTTGTTGCGATGTCGCACAAATTAATCATCCTAGCTTAAAACTCAACATATAAGATAGTATAGAGCAAGCAAGGGGTCGATCCCACGAGGAAGTTTTAAGTCAGATTTTTATGTTGTACGTTATGTGATTGCGGGGATTTGGTTTGTGAGTAACTAAACTATGGCAAGCAATTAAACTAGCAAAAAAATCAATTAAAACTGAAACTTATCAAGAAAACAAACCTTGGTCACAAGCATACATCCACCTACGGAAATTAGAACCGATCCTTGAAACAAAAATACAGATTATGTTCTGAAATTTTATCTTTATTTAACGTGATTAATTAACGGATCCGCCAGTATAACTAATCCTAACCAACAAACAATCAAAGTGTCCGCACTAATGATTCAATTTAATGGTAGCTTTAACTAGATAATTTCATCAAGATTAACATACAAGTTGTCCGCAACTAGTGTCAATTTATTCAAAAGTTCTCCCTAAGTTCAATAATGTAGTTCCGCCACAATTATCAAGCTTAGTTGCTTCACAAGTTCATATATCACAACTCCGGTTTTGATATTAAACTTAGCAATAGATTGTTCACAACAATAACTTAGAGTCCGCTCTAGCAATCATCAACAACAATCATAGGAAATATGCATAGGAAAACAAATATATTCATTCATAACATAAACTGAAAATAGAAGGAAGAATAAATCTCACGGTTCTTGAAATCCAAAGTTGTTTGAGACCTTGCAACCAAGAAAAGAGTCTAGCCTTGCATGTTTATTGAACAACTAAATAAAAAGATGGAAGAACACATGATTTTTGGGTTTGGAGGATGAAAATTTCGTGTTTTCTCTTGTGGTGGCTGCCCTTCCTTGCTCCTCTTCTCCTTTATATATGCTTAGAAACCCTAATGTGTATTTTACCAAATAGTCCTTCCTTAAGTTGGCAGAATTTAGTTGTCCCTTGTAAAATTCATATCTCCCTCATACGACATCGTTTTGGAGCGTTTATAGGTCTTTGAGTCCTGAATCCACTCCAATTGAGTTTGCATCAATTGGACTTCTGTAGCTCGAGATATTGAATTTTTAATGGACAAAGGTCAACAGTGGCAGAATGCGAGATTTGACTTTGCAGGATGCGATTTCCATGATCTTTCTCCTTTTATTTTTCTTGCATTATATTTCCAGAAAGGTATGGATGTTAGCTCTTGCATGTCACTATAATCATTTCATTTCGATCTCTAGAACTCATGCTCTGCACAAAACATCGATCGAACGTCAAATCGCCAATTACCTCCAATATACTCTTTTTTCATCTTTCATCCAAAAATGCCTTCAAAATATAAAATAAAGAATATCAAAGCATTTTATACACAAAACATATGCAAAACACTACGTAAATATGGATGAAATTATCAAATAATATGGTCGCATCGGTGGAACTGTAATTTGCCCTATTTTTCGAATTATTTAATCGGCGTCTGTCGGGCGTGAGGCACACACGCCAGACGGTTTCCGCCTCACGCCTGCTCAGTGGCGCATGCGTCCTCCTCCGGTGTCCGGAAATTAGACCCGGCGGCCGTAACGGTGCGTCGCCTCGTGGTCTTCCTCCCGCGGTGGTGCGTGTAACCACCAGATGTCTGTGGACGCGGCGGAGGCCGGTTGAAGCCGCCAGCCACGTTTCTCTCTCTCCTGCACATCAATGTGCAGGAGAGTCTCCCATGTATTTTGACTTTGCACTTCCGTCCCTCGACTTTTAATTTAGTTTTTGGTCCTCAATTTTGTTATATAAGTTTTAATTGTGTTCGATTGGGTCCTCCGATTTGAATTGATTGTATGCCAAAGTTGCACTTCGGTCCTTCTACTTGCCAAAGTTCCGATTTTTGCACTTTTGTCCTCTGATTTCAATTGAGAATAAATATAATTTGCATTTCAGCCCTTTGACTTTTAATTTTTGAATTTCAGCCCTTTATATTTGATTTTCATTTAAGTCCTTATACTTTTATTTCTTTATATTTCTAGAATAATCCCTACTTTTGTCTATGTATATATAAAAGTGTATTTAACACAATAATAATAATAATGATAATAATAGTAATAATAATAAGAATAATAATAAGAATAGTAATAGTAATAATAATAATAATAATAGTAATAATAGTAGTAGTAGTAGTAGTAATAGTAATAGTAATAGTAATAGTAATAATAATAGTAATAATAATAATAATAGTAATAATAATAATAATAATGACTTAATTATTTTTTGTTCTTACTCTTGTGTGTTTTGTTTCTTTCTCCCGATAATTTGATAATATTATTTTTTTGCCGGTTATAGCAATAATAATTGTTTTTGTTTTTTTATCTTTTGTTAAAATTTCTTGCATATTTTTAGTCTTTCATTGTTTTTTTCCTTTCATTATTAACATAATAATAATAATAATAATAATAATTAAATTATTTTGCGTGCTTGCTCTTTCTTTAATGTTCTTTTTCCCTCCGGATAATTTCATAATTTTTTTTTATAGTAATAGCAATAATAGTTTTTTTTATCTGTTGTTAAAGTTTATAGGATGTGTTTAATCTTTCATTTATTTTTGTTTCGTTCATTATTAACATAATAATTATTATTATTATTATTATTATTATTATTATTATTATTATTATTATAATAGTGATTATTATTAATATTATAATAATAGTGATTATGTATTCTATTATTATAATAATAGTGATTATTTATTCTTTCATAATAATAATAATAATAATAATAATTTTTTAATTGGTTTTTCTTGCTTACTGTTTTGTTCATGCTTTTTATTTTTTTCCCTTGGTATAATTTAATATTTTTTGTTTTTTTATTCTGGCGGCAATAATATTTTTAAATTTGAAGACTCCGGTGTTGCTATTGTTATAATATTTTAAATTAATATTGCTTCTTTTTCCCTTTGTTTTTTGTTGTTTGCTCTTTCTATTAATTGATTTTTATAATTTTATTATCTGCACAATAATGATTTAAGTCAATTTGTTTTTTTCTTATTCAAATATTTTGCTCTTTTGTCTAATGTTAGTATACGCTCTTTTGTGATCGTTTATGACGCAATACCTATATTATAAAAGATATAATCTATACTTACATGACAAACTCAACTCAAAATTGTAAATATTTTATCTACTAATTTATAACTTTTATTTACTTATATCATATAAATTTATTGTTGTAGAATTAATTATGGTAAATTATATATAAAAATACCAGCAGCAACGGGCGGGCAATTTGCTAGTTAATCTATAAATCAAATCATCGTTCTGGAAAACGATGCGAGGATGCGCAACAACCAGAAGTAAACAAAACAAAGCCGTGTGAATGGCGGCGGCTGAGCACCGAAGAAGCAAAGGCCGTGTAATCGTGGATTTCACGTGACAAAAAGGACTTTTCGTAGTTGTCATACTGGCAGACGACAAAATTACCCTTTTCAATTCACCCACTATTTTCTCCTTATTATTATTATTATTATTATTATATTTTTCTGCGTGTCTAAGTGGCAAATGGTCATTTTCCATTTCTGTCATTTTAAAATGATTTTTAATTTTAGATTACTATTTTTTTTATGTTTTCAAATATTTTTATGTGCTAATTTCAAAGATATTTTTTAAAATAAAATAAATTTAATTTTATATATTTTCAAAAAAAAAACTTTTATCATTAATGACAAAAGATGTTGAATATATATATAAAAAAACTTCTATCATTAATGACAAAAGATGTTGAATATAAAAAACAATGGACAGCTTGTTTATTTTTACATATAGTTATTTTTTCTTGTTTAACTTAAAATTTAAATTTAGAAACTAATCAAATCAGTTTTTTTTAATAAAATTTATTATCTGAGATTATATAACAAATTTGGTTTTACTTCGAGTCAATTAATAATAAACTATATTTAATAGAAATTAATAGTCATATTAAGTTGGGTTTGTTGAATTTTAAACGAGTTCAGCTCAAGGCTCCAACAAATTTCTTAATAAATCAGGCTAGGTGGTCCATGCTTAAATCAAAATCTGTAAACAGTGTTTTTTTATATAAAACATAGTGTTTTTTATTGTAACAAAATAATATATATATATATATATATATATATCCATGTGATTTTTTAATTTTTTTTTTTATAAACCACGCAGTGTCCCAAACGCTGCCTAGAGTAATCCACGTTACGCACGGTGAGCCCCGAAAGGGTGAAAGTGCTTCCCAAATGGCCGCCTCCATACAAATTTTCTTAATTTGTTGAATATCACATTCATATATATATATATATATATATATATATATATGTATATATATATATATATATATATATCCATGTGATTTTCTTAATTTGTTTTTTTATAAACCACGCGGTGTCCCAAACGCTGCCTAGAGTAATCCACGTTACGCACGGGTGAGCCCTGAAGGGGTGAAAGTGCTTCCCAAATGGTCGGCTCCATACAAATTTTCTTAATTTGTTGAATATCACGTTCATATATAATTATTTACAAAGTTATTGCAAATATAGCCATAAAAGTTCTAATCCTATTTTGTTTTAAAAGTATGAAATAACTATATGATTTTTTTTCATCATAAATATTTTTTTAAATTTAAGGTTAAACAAGAAAAAATAATTCAATTTATTTGATTATCCATGTGATTATTGTTGTTGTTGTTGTTGTTGTTATTGTGTTAATAATGAAAAAAATGAAAGATAAAAAAAATGTAAATAACTTTAACAAAAGATCAAACCAAAAAATAAAATCAAAATTATCATGTAAGAAAAATTGATTGACTGGAAAACACAACCAATAAAAAAATAACAGAAAGAGAAAAAAAAACATAAAATAAAAATCATTAACTGAAAAAAAAATCATTTGATTTAAAAATTAAAAAAAATATTGACCACACTACATTGCGGGATGAGCAAACAATTTTTATAATTGTTGGTATTAAAGAAATTATCAGGATTCACTAGTTCAAAATTAAAATATAATATTTGTATATGAAAGATTTAATATAATAAAACAGATCATCACAGCCTATTATAAAAACAACAACATCGATATCTTAAAATCTAAAATTAGCATTACTATTACTATCAAAACAATAAAATCTATCAAATTATCCTTAAAGAAAAAAACTCAAAAACATTAAAAACAAAGTAAGCAAGAAAAATAACTAAAATTATTGTTGTTGTTGATGTGTTAATGATGAAAGAAAAAAATAAATAGAAGGTTAAAAAATATTTAAAACTTTCATAAAAGATAAAAAAAAATTATTAGGTAATAAAAATTAACCTGACTTGAAAATAGCAAAAAAAAACCAATAAAAAACTAAAAGAAAGAACATTGGGAGAAAAAAAATATCAATTTTCAAATGATTAACATAAAATTTTAGTGCCAATTTAAAAGAAAAAAAATACTACCTCAATAAATAAGAACATAAAAAAAATTAAAAATCAAAGATAAGAGCACGGTTATATATACATGGACAAAAGAGGGATTATTCCAAAAATAAAAAAATAAAAGATTAAAATAAAAATTAAAAGTATAAGGGCCAACATGAAAATCAAATGTACAGGGAAAATAAAAAATTAAAAGTATAAGGGTCGAAATGAAAATCAAATATATTATTAATTTACATCAAATGATAAAATTGAAACAATTAAAACTTATGTACCGAATTTATTGAGTTATTTAACATTCAGAAATTATAAGAATGAGGACCGAAGTGCAACATTAACATCTAATTAAATTCAGTTGAAGGACCTAATCGAATTAAATCAAAACTTATATAACATAAATCAGGACCAAATACAAAATTGAAAGTTGAGGGACAAGAGTGAAAACGGCAAAACAACAAAAACATGGGGTCTCTTCGCACTTTTACGTGCAAGAGAGAGAAACGTGGCTGGGGTTTGACCGGCCACCGTCGTGTCCACGGCTATCCATCGATGAAACGCGTCGCATAGAGAGGAGGAACACGCGAGGCGCATCGATTGAGAGGTGGTATCCCATCTCCGGTGATAGGATCATACCTCACACTCCACCTAAACAGGCGTGAGGCAAAATACCGTGGGCGCCGATCAGTAAATCGAAAATAATAATAATAATTTAAAAGGTCAATTATCGGTATGCCTCTGTTCTCAAGTCATCATTTTTTTCTTATTAAGAGATAAATCCATATTTAGCTAATTTCATAAAATAAAAAAATATAAAAGTATGGCGAACCGGTTCGGACCGGCATAGGCAATGACCACGAAATTCCTCAATTCAGCGGTGTTTTTTATCATTTTAGATGGACATCCGCATACGATACACAGGAATAAATTGCATGTAAATAGTGCGCCTTGGTCTCTTTTAGGTTATTTCTTAAGGAATTATGGTTTGCCAAACTCTCTCTTCCTGGTCATTTATGGATAACTTTTCTCGTTAACTGCTTTACCTTTTCTCATTCATTACTAGTGTTTCCTATTGATTGCTAAAGTACCGATTATTGTTTTTGATATTATTTTTAAGAGTATTTTTTATTTTAAAATATTAAAATAATTTTATTAATTTTATCTTTAATATCATTACAGTACATGAAAATAATTTAAATAAATCAAAAAAAAATTAACTCAAAATAAAAAATAAAATTCAAAAATATTTTTAAAAGACAGCTGCAAAGAGTTTACATTTTGTCTCCGTGGGCTTGTTTTTAATGACTGCCTCAGTGGCTGCATGGTCTCTATCTCGCACGACAGCCAGCTAAAAATATTAAAATAAATAAATTTGAAGCAAGGAAAAAGTTTTCAAATTATTTTTAATTCAATCCTTTCATCTTTAACAAGACGCTTTTAAATCCCCACTTGTAGATCTCCTTATCTTTTAAGAGAAGTAAAGCCAAAAATAAATAAATTCAAAAGATGTAAATAAAAAATAAAAATCCTATTATTAAAGCTCTGACCACACAACAAATCTGCCCCTTCCACTTTATGGCAAATTCCATCCAAACTTCCATCACTGACACAACCACCAAAAACCCCACCAAACATCGAAAGCTAATCACCGACCACCACCACCACCACCAAGAACAGCCTCTCATACCAGGTCTCCCTAACGTCATAGCCCAACTTTGTCTCTCCCTTGTTCACCCTTCCACCCTTTACCCTGTTTGCCACTCATGGCGTAGCCTAATCTATTCCCCTTCTTTCCCTCCATTCTTCTCTTTGTATGCAGTGCTATCATCTACGAATACAAGCCATAACCTTTCTGATAAGAACTCAATCCAATTCTTTTACTTTGACCCCATTTCTTCTAGGTGGGATCCTCTCCCTCCTCCACCACCAGACCCCCACTCCATCTCATCCTTCGCCACCCTTCCTTTATCTCCCGTGACCTTCCTATCCAATCCATCTCCGCCTCTGATCGCTTGATACTTCTTGCTGCTACTTCTCACAGTTTTTCCCCAGCTCTCCCTCGCCCTCTTGTTTTTAATCCACTTTCAGGCTCATGGGCCTCTGGTCCTCCCCTCGCCACTCCTCGCCGCTGGTGTGCTACTGGCTCGGCACATGACACGGTCTATGTGGCGAGTGGGATCGGATCCCAATACAACACAGATGTTGCCAAGTCACTGGAGAAGTGGGATTTGCAAAACAAGAAAGCCATGGTCTCCAACAACCGCAATAAAACAACCACATGGAAATGGGAAAAGGTTAAGGAACTAAAAGACGGGAGATTCAGTAGGGACGCTATTGATGCAGTGGGATGGAGAGGGAAACTTTGTATGGTGAATATGAAAGGAGATGCAGCTAAAGAAGGGATTGTTTATGACACTAAGAAGGACGCATGGGAGGACATGCCAGATGGTATGGTTGCAGGGTGGAGAGGACCCGTGGCAGCCATGAACGAGGAGGTTATGTATGTGGTGAATGAAGCCAGGGGTGTGCTTAGAAAATATGATCCAGAAAGGGATTATTGGGAGCATATAATGGAGTCAGAGAGGCTTATTGGAGCACAGCAGATTGCTGCTGGTGGTGGTAGAGTTTGTGTTATTTGCGGCGGTAGCACTGAGCTTGCGGTGCTAGATGTGGTGGCGCTTCCGGTGAGACTATGGGTGGTGAAAACGCCACCGGGATTTGAAGCCTTTCGAATTCATATATTGCCAAGGATAAGCCAGCCAGATATTTGATTTCCTGATATCTTGATCGGTATATCTTACCATAATTTTTTAAATCGCTTTTTATCCTCAATGAAAGTGAAAATTTGTCTTTTCTGGGATGCTGATGATAATTTCGGCGAAACTTCTTTTATTGCTATTAATATGTTATCTGGTTTAGCTCCTCTAATCTTGATTCATTTTACTGATTTTAATATTATTAACCATGTAATATTTGTAGTGATTATTATATTATCAAATACAATACTGAAACTTTTAATCTCAAACTCTTCCTATTATATTATGGAATATCTAAATATGGGATGAGTTGATTGTAATATTATCCTATTATGGAAAGTGCATAGTTTTAGACATATATTTAGACATTCATTATGGCCCTAATTGTACACTTTTAGGATTATAAAACCCTAATACAATACACAAGTAGATCAAGGCTTTTGAAGGTCTGCAACATTCCTTCTCTACGAGTTTTGTTATTCCATTGTTTTATCATGGTATCGAGCTATAAAACAATCAAAAATTAGACACACAATCAAGCAAAATACATGGCACAATACATGTCCTGAACAAGAGTGTTTCATTGATGTAACGTAGTCCATGTCCGGAGCAAGAGTGTATCTTGTGAGAATCGAAAACGATTTCGCCATACTATCACATTTCTTGATAATCTTGGATTTATGATTACTCCGGTCCAACCGAAGGGGACAATTATGAAGAGTGGGCACGTTCATTCCGAACGACCTTGAGAGCCCGGAAGAAATTCGGATTCATCGACGGGTCTATTAAACAACCCAATGAAGAATCGGAGGATTGGGAAGACTGATGGACTATCAACTCATTGTTGGTGTCCTGGATTATAAACACTATCAAATTCCGATCCATATCTCATGTAGAGATTGCACGGATTTGTGGTTAGACATCAAAGATCGATTCAAGATCACCAATGGACCTCTGATTCAACAATGAAGGTCCCAATTGGCCAATTGCAAGCGAGAGGAATGACTATCATGGATTACTATGGAAAACTAAAAAATTATGGGATGAGCTGGGCAATTTTGAGTAATTATTCACGTGCAAGTGTGGAAAGTGCACATGGAAAAGAGAAGAGAAGAAGAGAAAAGAAGGTGCACCTATTTTTTTGGGTCTCGACGAGCAGCGATACTGGACAACCCGATCTAACATCTTGGCACAGGACCCGTTGCCAGTGGTTGCATAGTGTACTCAATCCTCACTCAAGAAGAAAAGGTGAAGGGGATGACTCGAGGCAGAGAAGAACAAGGGAATTTGTGGCTTTTCATGCTCGCGACTAAAACCGACTGGCCGACAACAGGGCTCCATGACTCGAACCGACGAGCGAGAGAAGGGGTTTGCTCAGACCGCCAAAAACCAAGGCATGGAGAAGACAACTGCTTTGCCCTAAAGGGATACCCCGAGTGGGGGTGACAAACCCGGGGAGATGAGAGAAAGGAGGTTGGCCGTGGAAGAGGGTACTCCGGTGGCAAAGGAGGAGGCCGGGGTCACAGAGGAATCCACCAGGTCAACGCCGCTCTCACATAGCTGAAGGAGGAGGCTCGTCATTCCCTGGTTTGAGCAACGAGCAATGGGCAAAATTGAAGATAATCTTGGGAGAGTCGAAGGAGATAATTGATAAAATGACCAGTAATCTTAAAAACTTGTATGGGACAATGATTGGTTTGGTGTGGATATTGGACACCGGGCTTCTAACCACATGACCGGGTTAATTGAAGAACTAAATGATTTAAAAATAATCGATCAAGTGCCCTGTTGGATTACTAGATGGAAGTATTGTTTTGGCAGATCAAAGAAGTGACAATCGTTCTTGACGGAGACTCGTGTCTTGAAAATGTCCTTTATGTGCCAGGATTTACTTGCAATTAATTGATCAAGATGATTGTTTTGTACTATTCACTAAAAAATTATGTGTTATACAGGGCCACACTTCGAGGATGCTTGATTGATGCGAATGAGAGACGAGATGGACTCTATTATTTCATAGGATACCGCATATTAATGTAATGAAGATCAACCATAAAGCGCCTCTTGATCTCGGCATCGACGATCGGGCATCCTTCTCTACAAATAACAAAGTTAGTTCTCGAAGGTAATTCTAGCAACCAAAAAAGCAGTTTGAATAAAAATTGTGATGTTTGTCAAAGAGCAAAACAACAGAGAGATAAATTTTTGTTAACGAAAATAAGACTTTGGGTATTTTTGAACCGGTTCATTGTGATTTGTGGGGACCATATAGAACAGCTTTCTTCATGTGGTGCTTCAGTATTTTTAACTATTGTTGATGATTTCTCCTGTGTTGTTTGGATTTATTTGCTTGATGACAAGAAAGATGTATCTTGTATGCTTAAAAGATTTTTTTGTCATGGTTGAGAGACAATTTGCTCTAAAAGTCAAAATTTTCTAAAGCAATAACGAGACAAAATTTACATGTCTGAAATCATATTTCTTTGATTAATGAATTATTTTCAGACTTTGTATACAAGCACTCCACAACAAAATGGGTGTGTGGAGAGAAAACATCAACATATCCTCGAATGTAGTTCGCGCTCTGCGCTTTCAAGGTTCTCTTCCAATTGAATTTTGGATGTGTATTGATCACTGGGTACTTAATCAATAGGACCCTTCATTGATCTTGGATGGAAAAACACCATATCACATCTTACATGGGGTGGAACCATCTTATAATCACTTACGCATTTTGAGTTCTTTGTGTTATGTACATGAGAAGACCGGGATAAACTGGCAAGTAGAAGTCATCGATGTATTTTTGTTGGTTATCCCTATGGGGAAAAGGGATGGCGCTTGTATGATTTGGAAAGACATGATTTTTTTATCTCTCAAGATGTTGTGTTCTCAAAAGATGTTTTCCTTTTGCTCAAACTACTAATGGGCCTTCCACTACTCGATATGACTCTCACCAATTCTAATGAGGCCCACAATCTTATACCCATGGATATGGTGGAGTTGGATCATTCATCTTCCGAGCCCCTTCCAAATATTACCCCATCGACCTCTCCTCACTCAAAAGAAGATGAGGTTAATCTATTGGGGAGAGGACATCATCGCAGTATCCCTCTATTCGACTTCATGATTATGTAACCAACACCATCCACATGAGTCCATCTCTATTGTCACTCGCTCCACTCGCACCCTTCAGTACACCCTATCCTTTACCACATTATGTGAATTATGAAAAATTCTCTATGCGACACAGACATTTTCTTGCAGCTATCACAGCTGAGCGAGAACCCGCGTCATATTCGGAGGTAGTAAGACACAAAGGTTGGAGAGATGCCATGCAACGTGAAATTTATGCACTCTAAAATAATGAGACCTGGGTTGTTCAAAGTCTCCGATCGTGAAGAAAGCTTTGGGATGCAAGTGGGTGTACAAGATAAAATATAATTCGACGGACTATTGAACGATTGAAGGCTCGCCTAGTCATTTTGGGCAATCATCAAATCGAAGGCCTTGATTACACGGAAACCTTTGCACTGTCACAAATATGGTTATTGTACGAGTATTTCTTGCTGTGGCCGCTGCGAAGAGTTGGACAATACATCAGATGGATGTTCATAATGCATTTTTGCATGGTGATCTTCAGAAGAAAGTTTACATGAAATTTCCACCTGGCTTTGTAGTCGGGACAACTAGGGCAGTATGCAAACTTCAGAAGTCATTTTATGGGTTGAAACAGGCTCCTTGTTGCTGGTTTGCTAAACTCTCAACCACCTTGACAACTTATGGTTTTCAAGAATCTTATTCCGACTACTTATTATTCACATACCTATGGGGAGAAGTACAACTCAGTGTTCTTGTGTATGTTGATGACCTTATCATCGCTGGAAATCGTTAGAATGACATACAAACATTCAAAGATTATCTCAGTGCTTGCTTTCACATGAAAGATCTTGGTTGTCTAAAATAATTTTTGGGAATCGAAGTGGCGCATGATCTTCGGATTTGTTCTTTTTCAACGCAAATATGCACTTGACATTATTTCGAAACCTGGTTACTAAGGGCTCGACCAGCCTTTAGAACAAAATCATCGCCTTGCTCAGTCCACTAGTACAACATTAGCCTACCCGTAAAAATATTGTCGCTGGTAGGACGATTGATCTATCTTTGCTTCACTTGACCCAATCTTATAGTGTGCATATTCTATCCCAATTCATGCAATGCACACTGGAGGAACACTAGGAAGTCGCTTACGGGTAGTCCGAGTATCTTAAGGGTAATCCGGTCAAGGAATATTTCTTAGTAGTGACGAGTGATCTGCGGCTACATGGTGGTGTGATGCCAATTGGGCTGGTTGCCCCTTACTCGGTGATCACTTCATCGGCTGGATAGTTTTTCTTGGTACCTCACCGGTATCCTGGAAAACCAAGAAACAACACATTGTCTCCGCCTCCTTGGCCGAGCGGAATACCGATCTATGGGCATGACAACGTGTGAGTTGACTTGGCTTAAAGCTTTACTCGGAAAGTCTTGGTGTGTCTCATCCGACTCCTATGTTCCTTCACTATGATAGTCAATCGACCCTTCATATGTCACAAAATCCTGTGTTTCACGAGCGCACTAAGCATATTGATGTTGATTGTCACTCTATACATGATGCCATCGTGGTCGGGAGTATTACGACTAAATTAGATTACTGACGTCGTTACAACTTGCCGATATATTCACCAAAGCTTTAGGATGGCAACAATATGAATTTCTATTGCCCAAGTTAGGCATTCGAGATCTCCATGCTCCAACTTGAGGGGCATTATCCTATTACTCGCCCTATGGAATATCTAAATCCATTAGTTGATTGTAATATTATCCTATTATGGAAAGTGCATAGTTTTAGGCATATATTTAGGCATTTATTATGGCACTAATTGTACACATTTAGGATTATAAAACCCTAATACAATACACAAGCATATTAAAGCTTTTGAAGGCTGCAACATTCCTTCTCTACAAGTTTTGTTATTCCATTGTTTTATCACGCTAAATCACCTATTAAATGCTTAATTTCAGCAATACTTGGTTTGGCAACACATTTATTTTGCTTTGAAAGAATTAAATTAATCTAGGTGCTTATTTTCTTGATTGAGTTTGTGTGTGTTATAATTGGTTGTTTAATATTTAATTAGTAAAATTGTAATTGATAAAATCTATTAGAAATTATTTTTTATTATACGTAAAAGTTATTGAATGTTGCTAATGTTAAAATTGTTTTGGTAGTTATTAAATTGGTAGAATGTACAATTGAAATAGATAAAATTTTGTTAAAAGGAGCCACTGGGTCCGTGTAACATACTAATTGATTGTTTTGTATGTTTTATTTGTTTCATGAATTATTTCATGAGTAAATGGTAAGATTACAATTAATGAATTTTAGTACATGAGTTATTTGTTTTATGCAGCAAATAATTTGATTTGTGGTTTTGTTTTAACTATTTTGGTAGTAATGTAATTGGTAAATAACAAAGCTGCAATTGATCAAATTGACTAAATATATATTATTTGTTGTCTACAACATACTAATTGTTTGTTGGGAAGGTTTTAACTATTTGATAAATAATTCATTTGATATATATAACAAAAATGCAATTGCTAAAATTTATCGGAGATTATTTTTTAGATTTTTCTTCATATTATTATATTAGAAGTATTTTAGAACACTAAGATTAGATTAATGTTAGATTTATAATGAAAAGTCAATTCGCTTTTCTACATATTTTTAAGACGTTAATATTAAAAAATATTACAATATATAATTAGTCTCAATTATTATCATTATTCTAAATATCTTATCTATAGTAAAATAAATACATATAACAACAACATAATCTAAAAAATTTCAATTGATTATTTATCTTAGATGTATAACATTTTTAAAAATTAGGATCATTAACTATTTTGTTACATGTTAAGAAATTTGGTGTTGGATGTGGCGAAATGCAAGACAATTTTTTTATTATTATTATTATAGATAATTTGACACAATTTTTCTAACTGTCTTTTCTACATGTGGTTTCATATTTGTTTTGTCGTAATATAAGATCTATTATGACAAATAAAAATAATATATATCAATTTTCAAATGATCACCAACACAAATTATAATTTTAAAATTAAATAAAAAACAATCTTAATAACAAGTGAAAATAATAAAAACTAGAATAAAAACTAAGAGCATGTACATATAAACAAGGACAAAAATAGGAGCCATTTAAGAAATATATATAAAAATTAAGTTATTAAAATAAAATTCAAGGTTAAAAGTATAATGGCCGAAATGAAAAACACACATATACTAAATTTCATTTATATGACAAAAATGAAACAAATCTAAACTTTGATACCTAAAAATTAAAGAATTTAATACAAAACTAGAAATTAAAAGATCGAGGACCAAAATGAAACTAAAATATAAAATCAATTTGATTTCAAAAGAAATTGAAACAAACAAAACTTTGATATCGAAAATATAAGGATCTTAAAGCAATTGGGAAATTAAAGATTGAGGACCGAAATAACACTACAATATATAATCAATTTCAATTGAATGCAGAATTAAAAGAAATAAAAACTTCTATAACATAAAAAAGAACTATACAAAACAATCAAAAGATGAGGGACTAGAATGAAAACCCAATAAACAATGAGGCCTTACATGTACTTTTGTATGCGTAAGAGAGAGAAAAGGAAGAAAAACGCCAACTCGACCACCAACACGTCTTCGTCCACCTTGTGACCCCACACGCTGCACGAAGTGAAAGGGAATATGGTGGGGTTTAATTCTAGATGCTAGTTGGTCATTTTTACTCGCCTTACAACATCGCTCTGCTGATTGAAAACTGCGTGAACGTAGAAACAGATGGCACGTCCGCCAACGTGCAAACAATAACTCGCTGAAAATATATTAAAAAATGGTAAATTATAGTCACACCCTACAAACAATTCTTGTTTATTTATAAAAATGGTAATTTTTGTCTTATTAGGGGGTATATATTTATTTGTTCATTTAAAAAATACAATGACCCTACTAACCTTGACGTGTAGTTTTGTCTTACATGGGGTCGGTTTTGAATTTTACCATTATAAAAAAATACAATAATCGTAATGTTCCTAGCGGTTCACGTGGTGTTTTGTCTTATTTATTGGTATTATGGTTATTTTGTTGTACACATGAATGCAAAAACTTAAAAATACCTCCGGACCCAAGGCTAAAAACACAGCTTAACTGAGAGGCAAAATAATAATTTCACTATTCAAACCATAGTGCCTCTAAGTCTAGATAAGGAATGAAAAATCATTGTTTATTAGTGTTTCAATTGCCAATCTCTTTTAGCTTTCGTAGTAGTAGTAGTAGTAAAGAGAACTATATAATGTTTTATATATGTTAAAGGTGGTGTTTACCTTTCCATAAGCGGACTTTGGAAGCAATGTTAATTTTGAGATTTTCAGTTTCTTTAAATTACTAGATAATAGCTCCGGTTCTCTCACTTCCTCGAATCAAAATCCAATAAGACTTAGAAGAGTTGTCTAATATGATACCAATATAGCATACACGAGGTTATTTGCATTGAGTTTTTTTAATCTAGAAAGTTAATTGTTTTTATATGTGTTGTAATTAGTTTTTTAATATTTAATTAATAAAAAAATCAGCCTAAAATAAACAATGTAATTAAAATGTAGGGGAATTGGTTCATATATTTTTTAATTGCAGATAACTTGGGTACATTTGTCTTTCCATTTTGTTTGTAAGTTGTCTTTTTGCCTATATATATACAAAAACAATCTAAAATCCAAGAATCAATATTTTCTATGAAATAAGCTTAAACAAAAGAGGACAAAATTATAATTAAAAGCCAATTTTTTATCAGTTTTATTTCTCATATTACTATATTAAAACTATTTAAGAACACTAATATTATTTTTATTCTTTAAAAATTATAGGTCATTTTTTTGTATATATATATATATATGTGCTAATATTAAATAAATATTAAATTATATAATTAGTCTAACATATTTATAAGAAGAAACAAATCCTAAATAAATTACAAAAATAAATTGGTAGACTTAAAAGAATATTGACCTAAAAATCAATAAGAAGAATTCTAAAAATAAAAATAGAGAAAATAATAAATATGAATTTTAAAATAATCACCAACAAATATTTAAATGTAAATATTAAAAAGAAACCTTAATAACAATGGAAATAATAAAAATTGGTGAGACCGTGATTATTGTTAGAAAAAATAATATTTCTTTGAAGATTAATTACTCATATTATTATATTAAAATTATTTCAGAGCAATGATAGAATTTGTTTCTCTTAATATATATATATATATATATATATATATATATATATATATATATATATATATATATATATATATATATCAATCTTAAAATGATCATTAACACAAATTAAAACAATAAAAATTAATAACAGATGAAAATAATAAAAATTATTGAGACCATAAAAATTCATTAATTTTCTTATAAGATTTATTACTCATATTATTATGTTAAAATTCTTTCAGAGCAATGATAGGAAAATTAAATAAATATCAAAAAATATAATTAGTCTGACATATTTAAAATAAAATAAAACTTACAAATAATTATTATCATTATTTTGAATGTCTTATCAATAATAATATGAAATTATGTGAATTGAAGGAAATAAAAG
>CM063596.1:2217780-2234440 GCA_032356905.1 Salix exigua
TTGTTCCTGTTGGACAACTGTTGGACAATGCGGTGCGTTTCATATTTGTTAAATGGGACGCAGATTTAGTGTTTGGTTACTACCAAATACAACCAGGTTTGAACCGGTCCCACCATAATTTTTACAGATTGGCGTTTCAAAATAAGTATCTTTTCGATACTTATTTTGAAACGCCGATCAAAATGTTTAAAAATCACTTTTAGGGTCTGAACGTGATAGGCATTTACGATGAACATGTAACATGCATTTCTCTCTCTCTCTCTGCCCACAAAACATACATGGTGGTCGGAGCTTCCAACACTGACTCCGGCCAACACAGGCCACCATTTACGATAAAACCACCATAGGAAGAACCACCTCGTCCTCCTCTACCTGTAGGTATCCTCCGTTGAAGCTCTCGTCGTGGTCGGTGAACTGTACCGCCACTCTCCAACGCTTCCTACGACCACCACAGGCTACCATTTCAGACGTCACCACCACAGGAAGAACCACCTTGGACTCCTCTACCCGTAGGTATCTTCCGTTGAAGCTCTCGTCGTGGTCGGTCGGAAGGCACTATTCACATGAATTATGTGTGTTGCACTGTCGCGAAGAAGACGCACAGTGCAGCTTACCGTTTTAATTTGTTTTGAGAGAGAAGCAGCTGGACCTGGGTTGGGCTGCACTCGGCCCAGCCCACGTCCAGCAAAGTTGGGCTTAGGCCCAATTTAATTGGGCTGTCCTCGGCCCACCCAAATTTTTAAAATATATATTTTTTAAAAAAATACGAGATACAGATTAGTCCTAATAGAAGGAAAATATTCGTTCGTGATAAAATTGCAAGTAGTTTGATGGAAGAATAAAAAATAATATTTGTTTTTTCATGAATTATTAATTACATAATATTATTATCATTATTAAATTTACAATATTTAAAAAAATTATATATATATATATATATATCCTTTAAAGTAATTTCACAAGTTAAAAGCAATATGAAAAGTTTGGTAACCAAACACCCAAAACTGCTTTTTTTTTCAACCTCCAACTCAACCACAGTTTTAACCAAACACTTAACTGCTTCTTTTGAACCACAGTAAAAACGCTTTTTTTGAAACAATTTTTTTTCAACCTCAATCGCAAAAGCAAAAGCAATACCAAACACACCTGTAATTCCTTTCTCTCAGCTCGCGTCTTTGCGTTTTACTCTTTTACCCCTCATTGCTACTCTTCTATCAACTTTCTATTTTCTGTTTTTCTAACTTGTGAACCAGTCCATGAAAAAAACAAATATGAAAGAAAAAAATTAGTGAATTATAAAAAATAAAACTCCATTGACCTATTCTTGAATTTAGGACCTCCGGATAGCACTCACATTTGCCTTTTTTTATTATTCATTTTTCAAAAAAAAATTGCGTAAACAATTCTTTTAATCTTTTATTTTTATTGATAATTTAAATTGAGTTTTATAACCATAGATGATAATTGAAAATGCATCACTAATACTTTTCATTTCATTAAACAATAGAAAAAAAAATAGAGCAAAATATTTTGAGTCTTCAAAATGAAAGAACAAAATAATTTGCTACTTATTTATGACATATTTTCAAACTTATGATGATTGCATAAAAGTAATGACAAAGTTTAGATTTAGGTCCATAGGATTGGCTCGTGGATTGGATGAGACCATGTTTGACAAAAAAAAATCTAAAATTGAATATATTTTTTAAAATTTTATTTTTTATCAATTTTTTTATTTCTCATTTTTTATTTTTTTTGTTTTGGATAATTTTTTGAATTGATGGGTTTTTTTTTTAATGTCATCCCATTATGTTTTTTTTTTCTTATACGCTTTGATCATCAATCTTTTAATTGTAATTACTTTTGTTTTGATAATTTTTTTAATTTAAATTATTTTTATAATTTCACTCCCCAACATTAAACTAGTTAGGATTTGAACTTCTTGATTGATCTAAATTTAGTAATCAATAGTTTGCTGGTTTGAAAAATTAACCCAGTTTTAGAAGATTCACTTGGGTTCTTTTTTTTAACTTTTTTTAGGTTCGTGTTTATTTTTGAAGATTTTTTTTTTCAATTTTACCCCCCTTTAAATTTTTTTTATATGTCAAATTTGATCCATATTATTTTTTTTATTAATTTTCAGAATTGAATTTATTTTTATAATTTCACCTCTTTCAAATTTTTTTCCTATGTGATTTAATCATTATTTTTTTTATTGCAGTTATTTTATTTTAATAACTTTATTTTAATGTTTTTGACGATTTCTTCTTCTAATATTAATTTTTTTGGAGAATGAGTTTTTTTAATTAAACTCGGGTCTAGGATTCCACTACTTATGGGTTTGGAAGAATCACCCATGATCTCATTTCTTAAATTATTGTTTTTTGCAATCTAATCTCTTAACATTTTGTTGTTTCACATTTAAGCTAGCTAGGGTTGGTCAGAGGTTAAAATGGTGGTGACATGATTTTTTTTTTTTGTAATCAAATCATCATTTTAGAATTTCTTTTTTTTTAAAAAAAAAACTTAGCACAATATATTAAAATATTAAAGGAATATTACAATTGAAAATAGAATTTTCCAAATAACATGGTTTATATATTTTTCAATTGAAAAATAAGATATTTATAGCTTGTCGTTATTCAAAATGACAACATCCATAAAAAAATATTAAATGGGAAGAAGAGAGGACGGTGAAAATACAAGAAAAATATTTGAAAACACATAAAAGCTTTGATCATGGCACTACTGATACCATCAAAAAGATTTTAATAAAATAAATTTAAACAACACTAAAAAAGTCACAAATAGTGACTTGATCATAGCTTTGGTAGGTGACAGTTGCTACCAAAGAGAAGTGGGGTCACCTACCACCTTTGGACAACAAGTATGTCACATTTAGGATTACCATTAGTAACCACTATATAAATATTATGTTTCTCGACATGACATAAAAATTATGATAAGTCGTAATGTTTTTTCCAGTAGTATTATTTTGTTGATATTTAAAAAACGATGTTAATGAGAAAAAAATGGCCTTATTTGAGCATATCGACCAATTTGTTTTTTTCTTGTTAGGTCAAATAGACCATGTCAAAATTTATTTATTTTATTATTACATATGGTGGTTAAATAGTTTGATTTGATACACCAAAAAAGCTTCTAATCTTCATTTCAAGTATTTTTATTGCTTGCATAAAAAACCATGGTGCTTGTATTGTTTTTGATGTAATGATTGAATTTTAAATAACCACAATGAAGTTCAAGCTTCAAAATTTAATATAGTTATATGACAACAAATATTAGACCCATACAATATATTGAATTGTGGATCAAAAGCCAAAAAAGGGGTTTGAAAAATAAAGAATGAGAGCAAGAAAGGAAAATTATTGGATGGTTATAATTCACCATCTAATATTATGGACCAGTTGATATAACTTTATTAAACCATTAATTTGTCTCAAATAATGTATCAAGCAAAACACATTTAAAATATGAATGTTTTCACACACAATTATTCATTTAAAGTTATGGAATTAAATAATTATTAATGCATTAATCAAAAAATGATTTATAAAAAACTATATTGCAGGGTAATTAAAAACGCGAGTTGACTCGAAAAATCGGACGATTTTACGAGTCAGCTCAGGAAACTGGGTTAACTCGGGAAGAAAAATCGAAACCGGTCAAATTTGGCAAACTCGCTCAAAGTCTGATTTTCCGATCCTGCCAAATCTTTCAACATTTTCAAATGTTTTGAAATTATCTCCAGCTTCAAAAGAAGAAGATAAAGAAGATGCAGCAGCAACAGCTGAAACCAATGGAGTGTCAGAAAATGAAGAGGAAAGAGAAGTGAAATTCGCCATTTTGGAAATACACATTGTTTGAGCTAACGGAGAAGACAAAGGGAGAGGTGAAGTGAAAAGAACCCTAGAGAGAGAGAGAGAGAATGGTTACTGATTAGACTTTAGAGAAAAGAAAAGTATCAAGGAGAACTGGAGAAGGGAAGGTGAAAAGGCAGAAAATGTAGGCAAAGAAACCCGATTCAGAATTTCAGACGGTTTAAGTTTTTGATGGAATCAATCAATTTTATTTTTTTATTTCTTTTTTGCATAGAGTTATTTATTATATTATATAGATGGTATTTTCTGTTACAAATCCTTATCACGTCTGTCACGCCACAAATCCCTATTTTATGGTATTTTCCAACAGTGACCCTTGCTTTTTATCATGTATGCAATAATAATATTAACAAACTATATTTTAAATACCTTGCTGCTTAAGGTGCAGTTAATATTTTATTCACATGGGCTTGAAATACTATAAATCAATAGTTTAATTTATCAGTAATATTTATGTATAGTGTAGTGTTATTAAAGCGTTTTATTTTTAACCTAGTTAGAGATTGAGATTGTTTGGGAGTATGGTTGATGTTATATTTTAAAGTATTTTTTATTTAGAAATATATCAAAATAATATATATATATATATATATATATATACACTTTATTTTTAAAAACTTATTTTTGATATTAGCACATAAAAATAATTTAAAAACACTAAAATTATATAATTTAAAATAATTTTTTTTCAATTTTTTTTTGAAACATTGTAACAAACATGGCCTTAGAGTTAAAGTCTATTTGAGAGTGTAATTAAAGTTGTTTTTCAAAATAATGTTGTATTGTATTCGGAAATATTTTTTATAATGTATTTTAAAGTTATTTTGAATCATATATGAACCTTAACTTATGAAGTTTTATGGCCATAATTATGTTGTATTGTATTCAAAAATATTTTACTTACGATTTTATGATTTTTCTACCTACACGATTTTAGTTGTGATTTTACGATTTTTGTACGGACAAATTCGGGTACGATCTTATGATCCGATCTTACGATTTGATTTTCAGAAGGTCTTCCCGTTTCGTGTCAAAATCGCAATTTTGACAACCTTGCTATATTGGTTTGATATATGATACTTGTGTTTTTTCCTAAAATAATAGACCATAAGAAAATTTGTTTAGTGAAGATTATTATGACATGATTTTTTCATGCAAAATAAATAAAATAGTACATCTTCATTTTAGTTTCTACAAAACTAAGATTTCAAATGCAATTTTATTTGGATGTAATGCAAATACTATAAGTTTTTGGACTAACCTAGGTGTTGTTTTTCTATGTCATTGGATAAAAAACCAAAAATTACCATAATGTCGAATATTTTTAGTCATGTTTGTAGTTGAGGTTAAGGTTGAGATGCAACCTTTAAGCCTTCAAAAGTATTAATAATTTACACAACTTTCATTTACGGATCAAAATTAAACTTTCAATTGAAGATCAAAATTAATCATGCTTGAATTCAATAAGCTTGTTGGCTGTTACAACTAGATCATATGTTTACATTAATTAATTAGTAGAAAATAAAAGTTAATAAACTTACAATTGAATTAAAAAGTTTTACATATTTTTTATTGATGAAAAGAAAATAACCTTCAGTTCATTAAGATAACAAATTTAAGTAAAAGTTATTCTAGTAGAGTTTTCATAATTATTCAAATATTGAAAGGTTTAATTTGTTTTTCAGTATACTTTTAGTACAATTTTCTCAAAACATAATAATATAACCTTTAAAATGGAAGGTTTAAGATTTATTTTCTTCTATATTTGCTTTAACTTCCTCATATGTATCACTTACAAAAACAAATCTTATTAAAGTTGGAAAAAAATTTACTTTGGACTTAATTCCATCACTTTAAAACTCTTGGACCAACCTAAAGAGTTGACCCTAAACCTGAATCAATTCAAATAAAAATAAACTCTATTGATTCAATTAAAAACCCAAGTTGACTCAATGACTTAGTAGACCCATGTAGTCTCACTCGTCATCAGCCATCAACATGTTAACTCTTTTATATATAAAAAACAAATGTTGATCAATTATTTTTATCAAATTAATCTAAATTAAGTGTCTAAATTCATGAGGAGTATGTTTATAAGTATAGTTGAAGTTCTTTTTAAAATATGTTTTGTTCATAAATACATAAAAATGATGCTTTTTTATTTTTTTAAAAAATTATTTTTGACATTAGAATATCAAAATTATCTAAGAACACAATTTTTTTTATCTAAAATTAAAAAATTAATTTTTTCAAATGCATTTTTGAAACACAATGACAAACATGGTCGATATGGCATAAACTCAATTTAAATTTTAAAATTATATTTATGTCATTTTCAATCATTTCTATTAAGAGATTATGATGGTTATAATTTGTAACTTTTTGTAATATGAATTTTGTTTTTGTTTGGTTTGATTTTAAATTAAAATAAACAACCAAACTAGAAATTTCTATCGTTTTAGGTTGAGAACCAAATTAGAAATTAGTTCAGGTCCACGAATTAGATTTATTTTTCATGTGAGAAATCGACAAAACCTATTTTGTTTATTTTAGGATTTTTATCTATGAATAAAGCCTATTCCAATTGCCCAATTATTTTGAGTTTTTTCTTTTCTTTTATTTGGGCTTTTAAAACTTTGAATAATCACCAGATCTACTTTACAACAAATAAATTATGCTTGTTCTAAAATAATCAGTATCAAGAATACAATATCAATATTTAATTTAATCGGTATCATATATCAACCAACCTTCTTAATATAATATCAATATTTATATGTAGGAGCGTGATGTTATGGTATATTATTTGTGAAATGCATAATAGGTCGCTAGTTCGAATCAGAATGTGCACTGCTCATAAGAGTTTAGAACAACCAGGTTTTTTCTCAATCACATGAACCTACAAATACACTTTTTAGAAAATAAGATTTTCTAATATAAGAACATCAAGATTTGAATGAGAGTACAATCCAAAATCCATTTTTTTAATCTAGATTTTTTACCCATGAAATAAACTCTATTATTTTCTACATACAATATCAGTAGAATTATTTCATGTAGATAAAAAAATCTAGTTATTGCCCTCTGCTAGAATCTGAAATCAATTTATGAATTTTGATTTGCAACACTTAAGAGAGGGATGAATAAATGCTTAGTTTTTTTTAAAAAAAAGATTTTGCTATCATCAACTTTTAATAAAAGAGATAACTTTTTATTCTTAAAGCTAAAAGAACACAAAATAAAATATATAGATTATATTATAATCTATTCCTCATTGAAATATGGATTAACTCATTTAAACAATTTAAAATTGATGAAAAAGAAACCGAGTTAATTATAATTTGCACTTTATTAGAATTAAATAATTAGCTTCTCTAGTAAATAGTTTTTTTAATTAGTTTGGACCTTCATAATTTATTAGTTTTTAATTCCAATTTTTTTAACAACCAAATTTCCCCATCTTACCATGTTATATAAAAGGCTTTTCTTAACGTTATTTTAAAAAAATATTAAAGAACAAATATTAAAGAAAATTAAATTATAAACAAATTTAGTTTTATAGGAATTAAACACATAAGTTTTTGGGTTAATCAATCATATTCCTTCATCGAACAAAACTTCAACTCCACTTGTGTTTCACAATTGATGTCTCCATCCTTGTCCCAATAATAGAAAATTTTCATACAAGACGCCAACTAAAATATAAACATATTATAGAGGAAACACACCTTAGTGTTGATCATACCAAATACTATTAAATTGGAGCTTGAATTTCACTGCTTTAACACTAAATCCATGTGTCATTGATAGCTGTAGCAAGAGCATACACAAGCATCCATGGCTTCTTCCATCTTATTTGAAATACTTTTCATTTCCATACATCTTGCAATCTATCAAGTAAAACCAATGTCTCTTTGTTAAAGTCAAGTGAGCCCTTTTCTTTTTGTCAACAACTTCAATCTCCAAAGAATCTAGTTGTTAAAGCCACAGAAAAACAAGTAGAGGTGAAATTCTTTGTTGTTTGTGTTATGGGTTCAAAGTTTTGAAATTTTTTATGGTTTCTATAGGTTGTTTTATTTGGTTAGTTTTGCTTTTATTTTACCATTGTTTGTTGTTTATGCTTTGAGCTAAAGTTTTGAATTTTTTGGGTTTTTTATTTTGATAGTTTTGGTTGGTGGGGGTAATTTAGTTGTTGTATGATCCTGATGGAAGGATAAACAACTTGACTGATGAAGTGGATAAATACGCTCCTCTTTCACTCTTTTCTCACCTTGTAGGGTTTTTTTAGTATTCTCATGCTTTGCTTGAGCTTGACTTTTATGATAATTGGGTTTTTTTTTGTTTTCTTATTTTATTTATATGCATTGTGGTATTGCTATTCGGTGTATGTTAATGTTTTCTTGAGGATAACTTGAAAGAGAGAAGATGGGTATCATGATTTGACTTTTTTATTTCATGTAATTTTTTTCAAATTTAAGTAATTTTTCCTTTAGCCTTCATTTTAGAGCTATGGACACTAGTGTATACAAGTTAATCATAGAGAGGATACATTTTGATTTGGTGTTTTTTAATGCTAACTCTAGTTTTAGTTTGATTTATCATTTGAATCTTCAAAAATTCATAATTCGACCCCTTTTTCTCCTACAGGTGATTAATCTAGGAGATGTGATTAAATTCTCTCTATCAACATCAAAAAGTATTGATCGATTATTAACCAATGTGTTTGGTGTGCCCCTTACTATAGATAATTTGGTAAGAAATAAATAATAGTGTTTATGTTGTATTAATTTCTTATTTGCATAAATAATAGTGTATTTGTTGTATTGATTTCTGATTTTCTTGTGAACTTATTTTCTCATAATTTTCTTCATACATATCATTAAATCCCTTAATCTTTACAAGATAAAGACTAGCACTAATAACTTATTTTGGGTAAGAAGTGCTATTGGTTAGTGTTTAAGACATGTTTCTTGATAAAAACTTAGTAATTTAATAATACTATTAAATATTCTTATTTTGAATTTTGTTGGCAGATTCATTTAGATAAAAAAAAGTGCCTCTTGGGGCAGGGCTTGACGATGGTGGGATTAACGATGTTGCAATTGCCCTTTGGGTCGCAAATTAATTTAGTGGTTATCTTGCTACTGATAAGGAACTCCAAGAATGGTCAAGTGATATTGGTTCAAATATCCCCTTCTTTTTCTCTCATGGAACAACGTGTTGTATTGGCCATGGCGAGGTGTGTATGAATTTTTCTTTATCAAGTCAAATACAAGATTCCTTATTCCACTTCATGTTTCTATCTAGCTCTTAATTCCAAATGTAGGGCAATTATTCAATTATGGATGTGATAGAAATTTCCCTCACTCTTTTGAGAGAACCAATTGCTCTTTATATATTGCTTTGCTATGATTCATGAGTTGTTGCAAACTCTCCCTCCCTAAATTGAGGGTTAATTTGGTTTTAGTTTGAAAGACTAGGAAGACACTTATGTTGTTTAGGTGGCATTTTCTTATTGGTATCCTTTAGTTGTGATGTTATATCATGCATGGGTGTTATGACAATAACATTATTGAAATTATAGCCCTAGTTAGGTACCAACTACCAACAAAACTAGTTTTAGGCTTCTGAGCGTCTTATGGAAGATTCCCTTATAAAAGGAAAAATGATGGGGTGGGGGGAGGAGGGGGGTTCATGTGACCAACCTCACCTGTTGTGAAGTTAAAGCTTAGTTAAAGGGAGTATCATGTGTACAGGATCACACTAATGTTTCTATTAGAAATAAAGATCTTGCTTACAGGAAATTACTTCAAAGTCAGTTTTCCATTGTGAGAACTTGCTAACCTTTTCCCAACAAAACAATATGATTAGCTTAAAATAATTTCTCTTAGTTACAGTTTGAAGGATATGCACACCTATCTGTGGATATATATATATATATATATATATAGACACATACTTCTAATGTGCTAGCACATTTATAAATGATTCTTTGTAGTTTCTAAGCATGCTAAAGTTTTGGATTGTTCAAGACATTCCTTCACTGGTACCCTTTGGATAAGAAAATAGTTCTCATAACCCCCCCCCCCAAACAAGCATGTTCAACTTCCAGAGAAGTTTTTATTCTTATCTCGATAAATGAGTTATGAAGTATTTGGATATGACACAAGCTAGTTCTAATTGGCGTAGTATCATAATATATTGATTAAAGTATTTGGTGAATTATGAATGGCAGTAAGGTGGGTTGGGGATGGATGTCTACCCCCTGAGGAGGCACTACTTTAAGGAAATCTTCCCCTATTCCTGCTCTGCCTCACAAGTTAGGGAAAAGATTTCCCTTCCATCAATTCTGTGTCTATGAGATAGAACTCCATACCTGTCTCCCCACCTAAAATACACATACTAGAAAGATAAACAAACATCTCCTTAAATCATTCTCAAATTAAAACTGAAGCATATCTTCATTAAAGCTTGAAATCCCACTCCATATTGTAAGAAATCTCCAATTTTTTCAATCAAATGCTTTTGAAGTCAGAGTAATAACACTTTCTCTAGAGCAATATGGAGAAAAGGCATTGGGGCCTAATACTACCTCTCTATTTGTGCCTCCACCATCACCACCACTCTTTGTCTGTCCTATGCACAAAGTCTTGACCAACAAATTTTGAGATTAAATATTGATTGTTGATAGTTAGCACTCATGGCACTTTTCTTACCACATTGACAATGCTCATCAAGGTAAAAGTGTGACACGGATTGAAACGTATTATTTATGAATGAGATAAGAATAATGTAAAATGCAGAACAAAAGAAAAAAAATAATGGTTGATTCTTTCATGTATGCATAATTGTGTTGGGTTGGATGGCTCTAAATCTACCCCTAACTCATGCTTGCCTCAGGTTCTTGCAACAATAACAAAACCCATCCTTTCACCCACTTAACCACTCTTTTTGGGACATATAGATTTGTGTTGCAGGTTAAAGACTCCTTTGTCATTCAAAGTCACAACTCCCTCTACGCTCATGACAATTCTTGGATAGCTAGGGTGCATTCTTAGTCCAATCATACATTTTGTTTTATGCATGCTTTACGGTGAAAGAAAATTCATTTTTTACATATTCCTGAATGATTTCTGTGGTAGAGCTCCCTGCTTTTGAAATTCTCTCCTCTCTTAAAAGATTAAAACAATGAATAGTTGTAGGTATGATATTGAATTGCTATTAGAATCTTCATATTAAATCCACATTTAGCATAAGTTAGCAAATGGTTATATTTGATAGTGTAATATTTCTAATGAATCTTAATGAGATTTGGATTTTTGTAGTTAAATGCATGAGATGATGTATTCTGTAGTATTGATAAATTATAATTGACAAAGTATTTAACTTAACTTGTCATTATAAGTTACTTAGCTCATAATCGTGTGTAAACACCCTATGTTCTTAATAATAGTTTTAGGCTTAGGTTACATTAACAAGGTTTTTTTAGTAAGCATTCAAATCCTTTATACAAATTGGATAATTTTTAGCAAGGTTTGTTATCTTTATGGTCCTTAATTGCACACTTGTTATAAATAATCAAGTCAAAACTATTTCTCCATTACGCATCTCTCACATCTAAAGCTTCCCAACTGGAGTATGATAAAACGCCTTTTCCTCCTCGAGTTTGTGTGTAGGAGAGAGGGTGGTTGAGATTGCTATTTTAAAATTATATTGTTGTTAAAAAGAGAAAATGATGTATTTGTGTTTGGAGCATGGGTGGCCTTTTGTATGATCTTTCTTAGTACTCCCTTGTTTATATTGTGTTTTTTCTTTCTTTAACTTCTCTAGTTAATGACACTGTCCATTAAGAATTCATCTATAATTTTTTTTAAAAATACCATCCTCTTTTGACTTTAAACCCTAAACCTTAATGTTCCGGTAACTACTAAAATGCCATGATATAATTGCCTTAATTTTCATTGATAACCCATTTAGCAACTCTAAAGCCTTTGAAGCTTATTTTTAAACAAACTTATTATCAATTGCATGGGCCCTTTCTAACCAATGTTGAAGTTAAGATGGAATGAGGTCTTTTGGTTGCAGAAGTGTCGTAACTATTTAATACATTTTGGTGCAATTCCATGATATTTTGTATTTTTTTCATGTATTTTGAATTTTAAGTTCTAAGTATGTTTTGAAAAAATCTTATTTTACATGTTCCCGATCAAAGTTTTACAAAATGACCTTATTTACCACATGGATCTCTTAATAATTGATCAGTTGTAGTAGATAGTTTGATGTATGGTGCAAAGAGAGTTGGAATAAAGCAAACAGTTTGCATGAAGTATGTAAATAATTTTGTATGTGTAGTTATATATTTTTATTTTGACATGAGTTGAAGACTTGTTTTAATTTTAGTATATTGATGATAGCTACTAAAATTTACATTAAATTTGATTTACAATTCAGATAGTGGAAGCACACAATAGTTGGGATTGGCTCACCAGATCCTCCACAATTCATATATACGATGAGGATGAGTATTAAGATGTTTTTGTGTTAGGTAAAGTTCTTGTGGTTTTACCCTTTAGCATGACAAATTTGGTGTGTCTAGAAACTGAATGATCATCCTTATTGAGTGTCTTGTCCATTAAATAGAAAATAAATCGATTTACATGCCCGAGCTACAAATACAGTATAAGCATGGAAGTATAAATGTTCTACTAAAACACTACTACTTACAACTCTAATTACTTTTCTAATTAATATATAATCACATCATGTGACATCCCCTCTAAAATTGAGGTTGGTCGATCAAGAAGCATCAATTTGTCAACTAAGAATTTATGTTGATGCTGAGAGAGAGCTTCAGTGAACATTTCTGCAGTATGATGTTCAGTGGAAATGTGAGGAAGTGTACTTTTATGTCGGTGAAATGATTCAAGAATGGAATGACAATCAACTTTAATATGTTTTGTACGCTCTTGAAATATTGGATTAGCAGCGATCTGAATCACACTAATATAATCAGCATAAAGATGAGTGGAACGAAGCTGGTGAAAACCAAGTTCCCCCAATAACCCACGAAGCTATGTACTTTCAGAGCAAGTGAAGGATATAGCATGATATTCGGATTATGTGGAGGATTTGAAAACTAGCTTTTTACTCTTCCAAGAAATAAGTGCATTGCCAAAAAAACATACATCATCCGGTAATAGAGCGACGAGTATCTGCACAACCAATAGGTTTTACTCCAGGCGGAAAAGTCATAAGATCTCAAGTGTGATTGTCTTGAAGAGCTTGAATTTTCTCTTGTATGGCTTGCTGCTAGTAGGCCTGGGTGGCTGCTTGAGTATAAGAGTGAGGAACATAAATAGTGTCGAGAGTGGCAGTAAGAAAGGTATGAGAAAGTCATACCTATCTAGTGGATGTGAAACCCGAGTAGACCATCAAGGTGTTGGTAGTGTAGAATCAGGTAACGAAGTGGTGTTTGGATGAGGCGCTAGAGGAAGACGTCTTTGATACACTATAATTGGTTTAAGTCACTTAACAAAAAGAGGGACATCATCAAATGGATGAAGAGGGGCAATAAGGGAATTGGAAATATTGATTAAATTCTTAGAGATTCAAAATTTATTTGCATGAGCATCATAACATATAAATCCTTTCTAAGTAAGCTATATCCCATGAAAGCATATGTGACAGACTGGGCAACAAGCTTGTGACGTTCTGTAGGTGGCAAATAGACAAAACAAACACACTCAAAAGTATTAATTGATTTATACTCAGGAGGTATACCAAATAAACGAAGATAGGATCATAATTTAAAGTGATCGTAGGCAAGCGATTGATGAAATAAACAGTTATAGATAATGCTTCTACCTAGAATTTGGTAGGTATAGACGAATCAATTATCAAAGTACGAACAACATCTAAGAAACGACGATTCTTATGCTCAGTGACTCCATTTTGTTGAGGGGTGTAAGGGCAAAAGCGTTGAGAGATTATCCCTTTTTGCTGAAGATAATTTTGAAAGGAATGTGACATGTATCCCCCTTGAGTCGGAGCATAAGATTCTGATAAAAGTACTGAATTGTGTCTCGATAAGTGCCATAAATCTTTGAAAAATAGAGAACACGTCAGCTTTATAGTGAAGAAAATAGATCGAAGTAAATTGATTGTAATCATCAATAAATGTCACAAAATTATGATATTGCTCATGAGAAATAATAGGACTTGCCCCCCAAACATCAATATGCACAATTTCAAAAGAGGTGGAAGCACGACTATTATGCACAAGAAAAGGTAAGGTTTTACTTTTACCAAGATGACAAGTAGTACAATTAAAAGATGAGGAAGACTTATTATTATTGTCCAAAAAACCATGTTTCAAAAGATGAGTTAAGACAACAAAATTAGGATGACCTAATCTCTTATGTCATACTTCATTGTTATTGACAGTAGCCATACAAGCAAAAGAAACAATATTAGGGATGGAAAAATATAGAGGGAAAAGACATCCCACTTTAGGCCCCTTCGCGATCACCATTCAGAGAGACAAAAAGAACATCACAGTTATCATCCACTAATTATCCAACAGAAATCAAGTTGGTAGATAATTCAGGAGAGACAAAACATCTTTAAATGAAAGACCCAAATTACCAACTACAGTAATAGGAAGTGTATTGTCATCAGTAATCTAAATAGATTGTGTGCCATCATACTCATGAAGATCCATCTCACTATCAGTCACATGATTAGAAGCATCTAAATCAATAATCCAAGGAGTAGGAGTTATACCTTGTAAGTTGTAAAAACCGAGACAATCATCTGTTGAACCATAACAAGTGTGAGAATAGAGGAATGAAAGCTTACAGTGGGAGGCAAAGAAGATGATGCCCAGACAAAAGCTTGAGATTGGCGATTCTGAGGTCGCACTCGACAGTTTTTGATGAATGGCTTGGTTTTTTTTATAGTAGTTGCAAACTTTCTTTAGACAATTATGAGCAATGTGACCAAGCTCTTTGCAGCTGAAACACTACAACCTGTGATGTCCTCTTCCTTGCGATGCATAGGCTACAATAACAAGCTCAGAAAAAGCCTTTGAGAGGCCATACCCATTTGAGTGGATAATCGTTGCTCCTTACACAATAAATTCCCCAAAAAGATATCCAAGGAAGGGATTGGATCATGGTTTAGTAAACCGACTCTAACATGTTCAAATTCAGGACAAAACTTCATCAAAAATCGATCGCGTTGACTCTCGACATGAACAACTTAAAGAGTCGCTAGAGCTGTAGTAGGAACTTTAGCATGAACAATAACAGAATACTCGCTTCAGATATTAATAAAACTATAATAAAATTATTCAATGGTCCTTGATTGTAATTACTAATCTTCATCGTCAACTGGAATTGTTGAGCATTGTTATCTTGATGATAAATGCATTGTAAATAGTAACAAGATGAGGCTGAATCATTCCCAATAGCCAAGAAATCACCTTAGCATCCTAGACCTACCATTTAGCTAACTCTTTTTCACATAGAATTATCAATACGATGAAATAATTATTTCCCTGTCAAAAACATTTTAAATTGAAATTCTCACGTAGAAATTTTTTTTCCAGTTTAGCGAATGATATTATTTTCCATACATGATGTAAATCCTGGAATAGTAATACCATAAAAAATATAGCTGAAGATTAATATCGGTCTCGCTAAGATAGCCCAAAGAAATCAAGCTAAAAAAAGAGTTTGCAGTAATGAAGGTCCATAAATTTAGGCCTAAAGACAAAGCCCAAACGCAACCCACAAACAATCCCAAACACAGCCTATAAATAAGTCCAAACACGGTCCAAACCCAGCCTGTATAGTATCAGACTGTGGGATGTTATATTAATATAGTGTGGTCTCGGCCCAAATACAACTTAAGGAAGGGACAGGAGACGAAAAATGGTGTTGTTTTGAAGACTTTGTCTTCAACAATCGTGCGCAGAACAGAGTAGGCACTGACGAGGATGCTCAAAACACCGATCACCTCTCTAACCACTTCAGGACCTCCAACCACCATAGAAATCATCGATATACTCACGACAACCCAACCACAACAGAATCAAGCCATAATAGCATATAACCAATGCCACAACCACATGACCAACACAGAGGAACACGCCATAACGGTCACCGATCTCCACCACAAGCATAGAGCAGTGCGCCCACAGCCACAACCATAGAAACCACACAGAAAGCTTGACACATATCAAGAAAGAAGAGAATTTTTTTTGTTATACTCATGATCATTAACAAATTAGTAAAGGCTCTGATATCATGACAAAATTGGTATGTTTAGATTCTGAATGATCTTGTCCGTTAAATAGAAAGTAAACCGATTTACATGCACTAACTACAAATTCGGTCAAAGTATTGAAGTATAAGTGTTCTACTAAAACACTATTATTTACAACTCTAATTAATTTCCTAATTAATATATAATCACATCCCGTGACAGCATACTATCTTATCTCATTTGTAACTGCCTAACTAGAAAATCCCTGATACTTTTGAAGCTGGTATGCATTTGCTTAGAGATGCATGAAAAGCAGCTGGGAGGCAAACCAAAAGGATATCTTTTAGGACAAACCTAGGGCCTAGTCGATGAAAGAAGAAATTAATCTCTGTGGCTATCTTGACGATGCAATTCTTTTCAATTGCAGAGGCCAATTTCATTAATCGTGCACCAGATCATTAGTATCAACATCCTGCTTCAAGTTCAACAGT
>CM063596.1:2234940-2261261 GCA_032356905.1 Salix exigua
ATCGGTCGTTACAAGGAGAGAGGGTGGTTGAGATTGCTATTTTAAAATTATATTGTTGTTAAAAAGAGAAAATGATGTATTTGTGTTTGGAGCGTGGGTGGCCTTTTGTATGATCTTTCTTAGTACTCCTTGTTTATATTGTGTTTTTCTTTCTTTAACTTCTCTAGTTAATGACACTATCCATTAAGAATTCATCTATATTTTTTAAAAAAGACCATCCTCTTTTGACTTTAAACCCTAAACCTTAATCTTTCGGTAACTACTAAAATGCCATGATATAATTGCCTTAATTTTCATTGATAACCCACTTAGCAACTCTAAAGCCTTTGAAGCTCATTTTTAAACAAACTTATTATCAATTGCATGGGTCCTTTCTAACCAATGTTGAAGTTAAGATGGAATGAGGTCTTTGGTTGCGTATGTCGTGAACTATTTAATTCATTTTGGTGCAATTCCATGATATTTTGTATTTTTTCATGTATTTTGAATTTTAAGTTCTAAGTATGTTTTGAAAAATCTTATTTTGTTGGGTTTGTTAGGTTCTCTTTACATGTTCGCGATCAAAGTTTTACAAAATGACCTTATTTACCACATGGATCTCTTAATAATTGATCAGTTGTAGTAGATAGTTTGATGTATGGTGCAAAGAGAGTTGGAATAAAGAAAACAGTTTGCATGAAGTATGTAAATAATCAGTTGTAGCTTCTAAATTTTGTATGTGTAGTTATATATTTTAATTTTGACATGAGTTGAAGACTTGTTTTAATTGTAGTATATTGATGATAGCTACTAAAATTTACATTAAATTTGATCTGCTTTGCTATAATCTAATAAACTTCGAGCAGTGGAAGCACACAATAGTTGGGATTGGCTCACCGGATCCTCCACAATTCATATATACGATAAGGATGAGTATCAAGATGTTTTTGTGTTAGGTAAAGTTCTTGTGGTTTTACCCTTTAGCATGACAAATTTGGTGTGTCTAGAAACTGAATGATCATCCTTATTGAGTGTCTTGTCCATTAAATAAAAAATAAATCGATTTACATGCCCGAGCTACAAATTCAAGTATAAGCATGTAAGTATAAGTGTTCTACTAAAACACTACTACTTACAACTCTAATTACTTTTCTAATTAATATATAATCACATCATGTGACATCCCCTCTAAAATTGAGGTTGGTCGATCAAGAAGCATCAATTTGTCAACTAAGAATTTATGTTGATGCTGAGAGAGAGCTTCAGTGAACATTTCTGCAGTATGATGTTCAGTGGAAATGTGAGGAAGTGTACTTTTATGTCGGTGAAATGATTCAAGAATGGAATGACAATCAACTTTAATATGTTTTGTACGCTCTTGAAATATTGGATTAGCAGCGATCTGAATCACACTAATATAATCAGCATAAAGATGAGTGGAACGAAGCTGGTGAAAATCAAGTTCCCCCAATAACCCACGAAGCTATGTACTTTCAGAGCAAGTGAAGGATATAGCATGATATTCGGATTATGTGGAGGATTTGAAAACTAGCTTTTTACTCTTCCAAGAAATAAGTGCATTGCCAAAAAAACATACATCATCCGGTAATAGAGCGACGAGTATCTGCACAACCAATAGGTTTTACTCCAGCGGAAAAGTCATAAGATCTCAAGTGTGATTGTCTTGAAGAGCTTGAATTTTCTCTTGTATGGCTTGCTGCTAGTAGGCCTGGGTGGCTGCTTGAGTATAAGAGTGAGGAACATAAATAGTGTCGAGAGTGGCAGTAAGAAAGGTATGAGAAAGTCATACCTATCTAGTGGATGTGAAACCCGAGTAGACCATCAAGGTGTTGGTAGTGTAGAATCAGGTAACGAAGTGGTGTTTGGATGAGGCGCTAGAGGAAGACGTCTTTGATACACTATAATTGGTTTAAGTCACTTAACAAAAAGAGGGACATCATCAAATGGATGAAGAGGGGCAATAAGGGAATTGGAAATATTGATTAAATTCTTAGAGATTCAAAATTTATTTGCATGAGCATCATAACATATAAATCCTTTCTAAGTAAGCTATATCCCATGAAAGCATATGTGACAAACTGGGCAACAAGCTTGTGACGTTCTGTAGGTGGCAAATAGACAAAACAAACACACTCAAAAGTATTAATTGATTTATACTCAGGAGGTATACCAAATAAACGAAGATAGGATCATAATTTAAAGTGATCGTAGGCAAGCGATTGATGAAATAAACAGTTATAGATAATGCTTCTACCTAGAATTTGGTAGGTATAGACGAATCAATTATCAAAGTACGAACAACATCTAAGAAACGACGATTCTTATGCTCAGTGACTCCATTTTGTTGAGGGGTGTAAGGGCAAAAGCATTGAGAGATTATCCCTTTTTGCTGAAGATAATTTTGAAAGGAATGTGACATGTATCCCCCTTGAGTCGGAGCATAAGATTCTGATAAAAGTACTGAATTGTGTCTCGATAAGTGCCATAAATCTTTGAAAAATAGAGAACACGTCAGCTTTATAGTGAAGAAAATAGATCGAAGTAAATTGATTGTAATCATCAATAAATGTCACAAAATTATGATATTGCTCATGAGAAATAATAGGACTTGCCCCCCAAACATCAATATGCACAATTTCAAAAGAGGTGGAAGCACGACTATTATGCACAAGAAAAGGTAAGGTTTTACTTTTACCAAGATGACAAGTAGTACAATTAAAAGATGAGGAAGACTTATTATTATTGTCCAAAAAACCATGTTTCAAAAGATGAGTTAAGACAACAAAATTAGGATGACCTAATCTCTTATGTCATACTTCATTGTTATTGACAGTAGCCATACAAGCAAAAGAAACAATATTAGGGATGGAAAAATATAGAGGAAAAAACATCCCACTTTAGGCCCCTTCACGATCACCATTCAGAGAGACAAAAGAACATCACAATTATCATCCACTAATTGTCCAACAGTAAATCAAGTTGCTAGATAATTCAGGAGAGACAAAACATCTTTAAATGAAAGACCCAAATTACCAACTACAGTAATAGGAAGTGTATTGTCATCAGTAATCTAAATAGATTGTGTGCCATCATACTCATGAAGATCCATCTCACTATCAGTCACATGATTAGAAGCATCTAAATCAATAATCCAAGGAGTAGGAGTTATACCTTGTAAGTTGTAAAAACCGAGACAATCATCTGTTGAACCATAACAAGTGTGAGAATAGAGGAATGAAAGCTTACAGTGGGAGGCAAAGAAGATGATGCCCAGACAAAAGCTTGAGATTGGCGATTCTGAGGTCGCACTCGACAGTTTTTGATGAATGGCTTGGTTTTTTTTATAGTAGTTGCAAACTTTCTTTAGACAATTATGAGCAATGTGACCAAGTTCTTTGCAACTGAAACACTGCAACTTGTGTGTTCCTCTTCCTTGCACTGCATAGGCTCCAGTAACATGCTCAGAAAAAGCCTTCTAAGAGGCCATGCCCATTTGAATGGATAATCATTGCTCCTCACACAATAAATCCCCTAAAAAGATATCCAAGGAAGGGATTGGATCATGGTTTAGTAAACCGACTCTAACATGTTCAAATTCAGGACAAAACTTCATCAAAAATCGATCGCGTTGACTCTCGACATGAACAACTTAAAGAGTCGCTAGAGCTGTAGTAGGAACTTTAGCATGAACAATAACAGAATACTCGCTTCAGATATTAATAAAACTATAATAAAATTATTCAATGGTCCTTGATTGTAATTACTAATCTTCATCGTCAACTGGAATTGTTGAGCATTGTTATCTTGATGATAAATGCATTGTAAATAGTAACAAGATGAGGCTGAATCATTCCCAATAGCCAAGAAATCACCTTAGCATCCTAGACCTACCATTTAGCTAACTCTTTTTCACATAGAATTATCAATACGATGAAATAATTATTTCCCTGTCAAAAACATTTTAAATTGAAATTTTCACGTAGAAATTTTTTTTCCAGTTTAGCGAATGATATTATTTTCCATACATGATGTAAATCCTGGAATAGTAATACCATAAAAAATATAGCTGAAGATTAATATCGGTCTCGCTAAGATAGCCCAAAGAAATCAAGCTAAAAAAAGAGTTTGCAGTAATGAAGGTCCATAAATTTAGGCCTAAAGACAAAGCCCAAACGCAACCCACAAACAATCCCAAACACAGCCTATAAATAAGTCCAAACACGGTCCAAACCCAGCCTGTATAGTATCAGACTGTGGGATGTTATATTAATATAGTGTGGTCTCGGCCCAAATACAACTTAAGGAAGGGACAGGAGACGAAAAATGGTGTTGTTTTGAAGACTTTGTCTTCAACAATCGTGCGCAGAACAGAGTAGGCACTGACGAGGATGCTCAAAACACCATCACCTCTCTAACCACTTCAGGACCTCCAACCACCATAGAAATCATCGATATACTCACGACAACCCAACCACAACAGAATCAAGCCATAATAGCATATAACCAATGCCACAACCACATGACCAACACAGAGGAACACGCCATAACGGTCACCGATCTCCACCACAAGCATAGAGCAAGTACACCCACGACCACAACCATAGAAACCACACAGAAAGCTTGACACATATCAAGAAAGAAGAGAATTTTTTTTGTTATACTCATGATCATTAACAAATTAGTAAAGGCTCTGATATCATGACAAAATTGGTATGTTTAGATTCTGAATGATCTTGTCCGTTAAATAGAAAGTAAACCGATTTACATGCACTAACTACAAATTCGGTCAAAGTATTGAAGTATAAGTGTTCTACTAAAACACTATTATTTACAACTCTAATTAATTTCCTAATTAATATATAATCACATCCCGTGACAGCATACTATCTTATCTCATTTGTAACTGCCTAACTAGAAAATCCCTGATACTTTTGAAGCTGGTATGCATTTGCTTAGAGATGCATGAAAAGCAGCTGGGAGGCAAACCAAAAGGATATCTTTTAGGACAAACCTAGGGCCTAGTCGATGAAAGAAGAAATTAATCTCTGTGGCTATCTTGACGATGCAATTCTTTTCAATTGCAGAGGCCAATTTCATTAATCGTGCACCAGATCATTAGTATCAACATCCTGCTTCAAGTTCAACAGTTTGACCTCCGCCTGAATTTTCCGCTCTACCCAATGAACCAGCCTCTCTGTAGTATGAAAACAACGATCACATCTGTATAATAATTACCTTTGTGAAGCTAATGGAACCGTGAAGATGGGGAATATAGAAATATTTGGGGATGTTGAGGCTGGAATGGGAGGAGGGTACCGTCAGAATAAATGAATATTCTTCAACGAGCATCATGTTTTGAATGATGAAATGGCCATCGATGTTTTGTTAATTTCAATTTTGACCAAATGATAGCAAGTTAATGTAAAGGAAGGGCGGCGGAAAGAGATCAAAAGCAAAGGACTTTGGAAAACGAGAATGATATTCACCAGCAATCAACACAGGGAGAACCAACATCAAATTCAAACAATTTTGAGGTTTTATCTTTTTCATTTTATTCAGTGAAATCATTTCCCCATCACCCCTACAGCGAAGGAGATGAAACGAACTGTCTTGACAGGCCAAAGATATCATTCCCCTCAAATGGCGATGTCCATTCAAGGGAACCGGGTGTAGATGTTTCTGAATTATCCACACCACCATCCTGCAATCTTGGAACGGGGATGCCATTGCCACTGGGAGCTGGTCTCATTGATAGCCTAGCACCAAACCCAGAAGCGCTAGAATCATACGTTTGTACGCTGCTCTTTAAATTTGTTGGCCCTAACCAAAATCCACCATGCCTTGGGGATGATAGGCCTCGGTCCAAACTCCAGTCTATGCTGGTGTAGTCCAGCTGCGCTATTGACCCAGAAGTGCTCCAGTCAACTGGAGAGGATGCCTCTGATGAACCCGTGGAACCCAATCCCGAGAAAAGTCCAAGGGAGGCTGCAGCAGCGAGTGATGGTGATGCACCAGCTCTACTCCACAACCCATTTGCTTTGCTGGTTCCAGGAGAATCTCCTAGACCATTGCTGGGAACAAAATGCTGCGGTTGTTGATAATGGAAGTGATGGAATGTCTGGTTGGAACTCAGATTGTTTGGGCTGAGGCTTCTAGTGCTAGGAATGGGAGGCATTAAGCCATTTGACTTCATGATATCAGCACTATTGTTGGAATACCAAGCAGCAGCTGTCCCGGGAGGAGATGAATTTATGCTTGTAGTTGGAACCTGCTTTGAATTTACCGATTGAGGCCGCTGCATCATTATCACTGGTTCTCTAACTGTTCCAGGGTGAAGGCTCTTATATTCACTTCCAACAGCAGCATTACGGGTTTCTGTCTTGGCAGGTGGTGGTGGCACTTGCAAAGGAGATGCCAAAGAATACGAAACGGAAGGATTTGATCCCACACTTGACCATATTTTGTCAGTTGGAGTTGCAGTTGGATGAGGTTTTGGCCAATCCAACTTTGGTTGTATTCTTGTCAAAGGCTGTCCATTTTTACTCCCAGATTCCAATGACCCTACCACTGGAGCAGCTGGTTTTGTATAGTTAAAATTTTTATCTCTTCTTTGCTGTATTAAAGAAGACGGGTTGACCTTTGGTTGCAGTCTCACCATATTCTGGCTACCTGCTAAAGAGAGCGTATCACTGCTTGATGCCGGAGAATCAGCAGTTTCCTCAGGTTTTGGCGGAGCAGAAGGTGCATCTAGATTCAGTTGTGTTAAACTTTCCTTGGCCTTCTCAAGATCACCCTCAGAGGCAACCACAGCTCTTTCAACCTCCCGCTTTGTGCACTTATATCTGATTTCCATTTCTGTAATCCAGGCAAGCTCTTCTGATATATCAATTTTCAAAGTACTCCCACCAAGGTTTTGATCCCTGTGCTTATCTGCATGTTCACCCACTTCAAACAACCATGTCACAGATTCTTCCAACTTTCCTTCATTCAATATAAGAGCCATTGTTGCCCGTTCATGCAAAAATCCCATTGCAACAAGCTGTTGAGCTAGAGCTTCCAGCTTTCTTGACATGAGATAGCCGGTGCACCGCTCATACAATTCTTGTGCTCGCCTCTCCTTTTGACGCTGATGCTTTCTCTCATTCTTCTGGCGGATTTTTTCCCGCTTGTCATTGTCAGCACCCAGTATTGTTTCCTGCCGGACTGCATGATTAGAAGTCTTCTCTTTCTGATCTTCTGACTCACCAGACCAGCTACCATTATTTGAAACAGAATCATATTCAACCCCAGCTCCTAACAAGCCACTAGGATGATCATCTGTCTCGTCTATATTTCGGAATCGACCATTACTGTGTAGAGGTGAAGCAGAGGATGTTGACACTGTTTCAATGGTATGAAATGTTCCAGACAGTGGATTGTATGCGCTAGCTGAGATACCACTCCCTGCATTAGCTGATCCCGGAGGATTTGATGAAGCTTTCTGGGGTTCCTTGCCAGCTTTTCTGTCCTTTGACTTTGATTTTGATGCTGGGGACATCTCAAAAGGCAAATATGTTCCTGTAATTTCCACAATAATGATTGAGACATTTAGTATACAGTTGTGAAGAAAGACAAATAACTTGGTCATGCAAGATCACCCTTAAGTCAGATACTACAATAACCAGCAACCATCCACTCCATATCGTCACACCAGTTTATTTGGAAGCATTTGTGATATAATATACAGATAGCCACACAAATGCTATTTATTAAAGGATCAGAACCTCATAAACTGCTGCATGAAAAAATGCAGAAATGAAAATATAAGGGTTAAACACAGGCATATCCGCCTACTGACCATCTCATTTAACTGATGCTTTAATTATACCTGTGGCAGAACTTCCAAGTGAGAAGAAAATGCCAATATGCATCAAAAAGACAAGTTCAAACAACCACTCATTACGAATCCTGATACTCTGCAACTAAAAGAATACCACAGGTACTATCAGATCAGTCAACTCATTAAATGCACATTCTGGCATGTCCTTGTTGAGCATGCTTCTTGAAAACAAACCAATCATATAACCTGTAGTTTATTTTTTTCTCAAAAAAAAACCTCTTAACAGCCATCCATTTTAAATTGCCAGAAAAATTGGTTCCAAATCATAATACAGGATAATGCAGAGACTATATACATTAGAGACATGGAGTTTGAGATTTAAATTTGATTTCATGATAAGACATGAATGTCAACTTTAGAAAACTCCAGGAAATTACAAATAAAAAAAAAACAGTTGTAATAAAGTAAGCAAAGCTTCCCCATGATAGATAACTCTCCAATTTAACAAAGCATCAAAAAGATATTCACATTTCGCAGTATTCATAAACCTAGAACTGTTGAAACTGATTTGTTTAGTAAAGTTTCTAGTTTCTAAAATGCATACTCCAAAAATCATAAGCAAGCCATTCTAAACCAGGGAATACCAACACTGCCATACCCTTGCCTACCCACTTTGTCACCTTTGTCACAAGCAAAACACTCTTGAAATATTTGAACAGCTAAGTTATCTATGCCTTTAACTAATGTTCCAATACTTCAGAACTATTGTGTCCCCATTGGCTAAAGCAAGGTTTTAAAGTTTTTACAATGACACCAACAGTTGACAGTCACTTGAAAGGCCCAAATATCATCATCCAATGATGTAATTTCCAATGTGAAGAGTTAAACAAAAAAGGGCTAGGGTTTTCTATAGCACAAACAAGGAAGTGAAAAACCTTCACAAACAAGGCCTCTTCTTCCAGAGCATAAATATTCAGAACTGTTAGGATCGTAATAGTTCAAAGATAAGAGAGGTCTGCAGGCACTTAGCAGCTAAATAAACAATATTTAATTCCAAATGTTTGAATGGAGCTTACAAAAGTAACAACACTACTGCAATCTTCACAACATTGCCTTCAACAAATACTGATCTTGTTGAATCTCAGTGAAAAGATCCAAATGTTTGAATGGAGTTTAAAAAAGAGCACACAATCATAATAGTTTCATTTATGTTTCTCCATTGCCAAGATGAGTCTTCAAGCATTGAAGTATTGGTGAATTTGAGATCCCATCAATCCTTGTGAACTTAATTTTTTCGAGCAATCCCCACAGAATTATCGATAAGAGTAGCCACAAGGAGCCACATCAACTCAACTGCTAAACCTAACTGTCCACTAACACCCTGACTTCTCCTAAAAGAACATTTTTTAAAAACCCAAGCTATCACTATCAAACTATGTAAAATGTTTAACAAAGCACAACACAAATGCCAGAGCATCCCACTATAAGCTAAATATAAGATTGGAAATAATTTTTCATACATTTCAAGCAGAATCTTTCTCCATTAGAGCACGTTTCACTAATAACATGCTGCCAATCAAAGTCAGTGCTTTTCAGCTAAAATATAACAACGCTAGCAGCAACAAAACCGCAAACACAAGAAAAACAACCTAACATCATATAAAATGAAATGCCAATTTGAAATTGATAGAAAAAAATATGGAAATAACCAAGATAAAACCAAAGAATTAACACCCTAAACAAGTCTCAATTCTTAAAAGTAAATAAATAAATAAGTAAATAAATAAAACTTAATTTCCACTTCATTTTTAAGCAGACCAAGCCCTAGATACACTAGAAAAGGAATCCTTCGAAACCAAAGTAAACAAAATGCCGCAAGAAAACAAAGTATCATTTTCCTTCTCCTCCGACATAATTCCACCGCACCGACATTTTCAGTCCTTGAAGTCATTCAGAAACAACATTTCTCCATTGATTACGATCATATATGCCAAAATTATCGTCAATTGTTTAAAAGAGTCAAATTGATAGATCCATCACAAAATTTCTTAATCATCAAGATTCCCCATCTTAAACGGAGCGAGAAACTCGAATTATTTGATTGCGATCCTGTCAATTAATCAAAATAAAAATTGAATGGTTGGACTTGCAGAGGGGGGGCAGACCTGCGGAGAGAGCGAAACGGTGGTGTGATCGATCGGACGGTGGAGATTAAAGGGGGGAGGAGAAAAGGATTGGTAGAGGTTGAAACCGAATGGTCCGAATAGAATTAGGGTTTTTGGAGAGAGAGAGGGAGAGGGTGGGTGGGGGAAGAAAGGAGGGATTTTGATTTGATTATTATTTTTTTGTAAGAACAAAATCTAAAAAAATGAGGCGTTATATATTTTCGATCCAAGAGGCAGACAAGGGGGGATGGATGGATGGATGGATGTGGGCCAAGCGTTGTCTTTTTTTCTTTATTTCTTCTTTCCTTCTTTGGCTAAGTTGCAAAGAGGTCCCTTAAGTTACATTTACTAACTTTACACCCCTAATGTATCTGTTATAGGCAAAACCGTTCTCTTCGCATCTCGTGAATATCTAAAATTAACAATCATTTCAAAACTCAAATCAATCATAATTTCTAAATTTGTAATTTTTAAACCATTCGAATTTGGATATTTTTGGGTCTAAGTTTGGTGTGAATGAACTTGGAAAATAATTATTTTTTATTTTATTTTATTTGATGAACAATTATGGCAAGAAAATTAGTATAAAGAGTTTTGATTCAAACTCCACATGGTTCTTCATGTACTAAATTTTCAACTCATTTCATGATATAACCTTGTTAAAAATGTTCATATAATCTAGGTTTTTATTTTAAAATGTATAATGTTATTTAACAATAATTTTTATTTTGTATTTGCTAATAAATTCATCAGTTTTCATCTTTCGTTTAAAATTCAACTTGTGACCTAATAGTTTACTTCCATGTGAATTGTCCTCAAGTTATTGGGCATAATTATTCATAACAGATTCAATTTTATTATTGATTATCTCCTTTTAATATGAAGCTTTATGATTAAAAAAAATAAGAATGTTAAAGGTTCATTTTTCTATGTTGGAAAAATCAAGATCAAAAGTTTTGGTTTCTTTTTTTCTTTTTTACTCTTTATAGAGTATACTTTCTCATCTTTTGATTGATGATGAACACTTGAGCTAACTTCAATCATTCTAATAACATGATTTTCTTGTGCTTCCTTAAATGAAACATATTTTATAAAGATGTAGCATTTCTTGATTTCATTATAGTATTAGAATGAATGCCTTCAATATCTAACTTATATGCAATAAATTGATATGTGTAACTATTATAAACACATCCAATGAAAATGATTAATAAATGTAGGTTTTATCTTGACCTTTTAAAACATCAAGTATTGTTATTTTTGCAACTTGCTGCAACACTTTAAGATATTTGTAATAAGTTTCTTTTTTATCTTTTTATAATTTATATGATGTATTTTCTAATTTAAAATGGGTTATTTTTAAGTGTATGATTAAAAATAAACCCAACTTGCATTTTTATAATCATTTGTGACTTTTCAACTTTTCTACATAAACTACAATACAATCTTGTATTTTTTCTACACGGAAAAAAGAATTTTGGGTCTCACAAAAGTATATCATCAAGAGTTTTTTTATATCAATTTGTTATTTACTCATAATTTATTATAATAAGTATATCAATCATTAGTTAGAAAAAAAAATTTATTTACGCATAATTTATTATACATCATGTTAATATTTCATTTGAAAAATATTTCCTAAAGAATATTATTTCATAAGATTTTAGCATTGTAAGTAAAAGGAATCCATTCTTAATTTGTGATTTGGACCTTTTAATCATGTGGTCAAGCAACCCCACGCAAAGACATCAATTCCAAGAAAGCCAAGTAAATTAGGTTTTATAGATGTATGACACAAAGATAACTTGTACTTAAACATCAACACTATTGGATTTGAACCTTCACCCAACGACAATAATTTGCAAACAAGAAATATGGATTCACACCATGAAGTTAATTGAACCTCAATAACACTTGTTTTCATTCTTTTAGAGAATCAAGAAAGAGAGAATTTTCACCCTCACAAGCTCACAAACTTGTAAGCGTAATCTAAATATCATTGAGCAAAAAATGATTTGAAACTTAGGTTACATATATGTTTTTAACTAAAGTTAAATCCTAGAATATCCAAAGATATGGACTTATATAAAGCTCACTTACAATCATACATAAATCCCTAAGTATCTAAGTCTAAGTATCTAGAATATCCCTAAATATGAATTTAAAATAAAAGGTTTAAGTTGCAACCACATAAAAGAAGATAAAGAAGATTTATTTAGTCTTAAATGTTGTTTACTTTTAGGTTTCCTTTCTAGACTAGATAATTTCTTCTTTTGAATGCTAAAAATCCTTCATTCTTTAGCATATAACCTGGACTTGGACTCTATGTTACATTAAGAAAAATAAGCTCAGATTAAGGTTGTCATTGGGTCTAACACATCAACCCTTTTTCAGAACTTGAAGGAGAAGCTTCTAGGATTTGGATTAGATAAATTAGAGGTTTCTCTTTAAGATCCATAGGTGTTATTTGTCCCTTTAAGTTCATTTTACTCTATGTACTCTAAACTAGTCCATCAATGTCTCTTTAAGTTTTTTTGCCATAGCTCTTGTAATAGGTCTACTTGGCATTATTAATGGGTCATTTGCGTGATTACGCTTTATGTTATTTTGGTCCTCATCAATTTGTCATAAAATATACATATTATTCATGATTTAAGACAATTTTTTTTAACTATAATTCCTTTAATTTTATGATTGTGCATACTAATATGATGCTTACTAGTTTTGAATAATGTTAGAAAACTGATATGTTTTGATCCTATTAAAATAACTAATATTCTTATGTTGAGATGATATAGTTAATTACAAGCCAAGTCCATGACACTTGGACGTGATAATTAATCAAGCCAAATGTGATTTGAGTCTAACAAACCTTACAAACCTAAAACACATGGAATTAACAACTAGTTAGGTCCAATGCACTTGAACATGGTAGTTAGTTCAAGACCTTAGATATTTGGACTTGATAGTCAACCAAGTCTAGCGCATTTGGGTTCGATAGTCAGTGAAGTCCAAGATAATGTAAGTCTGATAAACAAGGTAGACCTAATAAACCCGAGTATTATCAAAATCTGAGACTTTATACCTAATGTTAGTCAATCCTTCACTAGATGAATAATAAAGATTTGATAAACCATCATACCTCTCTGTATTAAGTACTTGTTCATATTAAAATTACTGAAATCAAAACACTTTTGGACCTTTTTTTTTGGAAAACGACAAAGATCAAAGGGTATAAATAACCTCTTGAAAACCCCAAGTAAGGGAGGCTAAGAAAAATAGAGAAAAAAAATAATTTTAATCATCTTAAGACTCAAGAACAAATATTTTTGTTTCTTGAATTTGAGGTTTTTTATAGGTTATATGATACATTTATCATAAAAAAAAAACTGATTTTCTCATATGAATCATTATTCTAAGTCCTAAATGACTTTATATTCTAAGTCCTAAAAACTGATTTTCTCATATGAATCATTATTCAAGGATTTGGAACTTTCATCACCTATGAATCCATAATGTTCTATCTATGCAAATGATTTGCAATTTTCCAATATTATCCTTATAATTTTAGAAAAGCTTCAATTTCATGTCCAATGAAATTTTTCTTGATTTTAATGGAATAATGGTCTTTATGAATCAAGGCTAAGTCCATGTCTATATTATTTGAGCATTTATAATAAATTATTTTCTTACAACTTCCCATAAATATTGAAAATTAAACTTTGTATTATAATGTGAGAGCATGCTCCTAACTAATTATATTAAATCCTCAAAGAAATTTAATTTTTAAAAATCAAATAACCTAAAAAAAGTAAAAAGTCTGCCTCTTAAATGAATTAATAACCTAAAAAAATAGTAAAAAGCCCGCTTCGTAAATTTTATTTCATGGAAAAGCTATAAAAAATGTACACAGAATCTGAAACGAGAGGACAAGAGAAAAATAAGAAAATATATATAAAAAAAAATGTAATGCTAGGCATTACTGAGGAGGTTGTGGAAAAGTAAAGGGGCAAAATTGAAAAGGTAAAAAGTATAAGGATAGATGTAAAATATTAGAATATATGTAGGGGTGAAGTTGACAAAAAAACACAAACAAACCAAAAAGGCGGCAGAGTTGTAACGTGGCAGGTTAGGGTATTTTCCGAGGACCTAAAAACTAGCGGTTGGCAGCCAAAGCCTATGAATGTAATTAAATTAAAGAAATCACCCTCAACTTTCAAAAATATAAATAAAATCCCCTGGTCTTCTCTTCCTTATTTCCGGCTAAACCCTGTCCGGTCGTGTCTCTGTTTCTGTCCGTCGTCTCCCTTCGTTTTTGTTTTTTCTTGTAAAAAGTCTTTTTTAATTACCAACGTTGTCCGTTCCTCACTTGTCCCTAAGAGAAGGAGGGAGATTCTGGTAGCATGAGGAAGAAACTCGACACTCGTTTCCCTGCCGGAAGTTATTCCCCCCATGTTTTTGGAACAAAAATCGTGGATTGTCTGCTTATTTTGTGATCGCTAATACGAACATGGGATTAGTGAATTATCGATATCTAAGGCACTCTCTAATCTGGATCGAGTCTTAGAATTTGTTTTTGTCTTTGATAGTGCTTGCCCATTTTCTTTATTCATGTACTCTGACTGCTGCTAAATTCGGTGCCCATCAAGGGCAGTTTGTTGGATTGGTTATGTTTTGATGTATTAATGCAGCATAAATGGCAAACACACTTGGAACCAACACTTGTTTTTGCTTGGTGAATTGGAGATGGGACCTATTTGATCTGATTTGATTACATCATGGCTAATGAATTGTCGGTGTGTAGGGCACAGTCTAATGTCTATTGACTCTTCATAGCTTGCCCTTCACCTCTGTCTGTTTTACACGTACTTTGGGTGATGCTGAATTAGTTTGGAGGCTTATTGGTTTCATCACTTTCTTGTTGCACTTTGCTGGATTGGTTTTGTTTCCGGCTTGTATTTTATACCTGTCAATGCCCCGCGTCAATTCTTGTAAAATGTAAGTTTTTTTTATAAAATATATAGATTTTAAATTGATGTAAATTTATTTATTTAATAAGTTTTAACAAAATAACCAGCATAAAATTATCATAATCATTGAAAAAGACAGAATATTCAAATATTTGAATTATTGAATTCATTGTATTAAGATTACTCCATTTTATAATTTAATTTAAATTACATTTAAAAATAAAATATAAATTATGAAAAGACATGTAATAATCAAATAACAAATCAATAGTTAGTTTTCTATCCACAAAAAGATGAACACATAAATTGAAAATTCATCCCTACGTTACCGTCATTTTCATTACTATAACAGTTAAAATTATTATCAACATTACTTACCAAACAATTAACATCATTAAATTACCTTGAAAAATTAAAAAAAAATCAAAACATTTTAACAAAAATAAATAAATAAAAAATAATCAAAAAAATAAAATCAAACAGATAAAATAATCACTAAAATTATCATTATTATGGCTCAAACAATAAAATCAAAAAATTATATGATCCAAAAAACAGATAAAATAACAGAAAACACACAAAAAAACAAAGAGAAAAAATTAGCAATATTAATTTTAAAATTATCGCCAACATAAATTAAAATTTCAGAATGGAATCTAATTAAAATAAAACTCCCACAAAAAATGAATACAAAAAATAATAATCTAAACGTACAAATGAATAAATACGGACAAAAAATAAACATTGTCTGAACATTGTATTTTTTTAATGTTTTTATATAATTTTCATGTGCTAATGTTAAAAATTATTTAAAAAAATATCATCTTAATATATTTTTTAAAAAACAATATTTTTTAAAAAATAAATCATATTTCCAAATAAATACGGACAGGAAATAAATATTGTCCAAATATTGTATTTTTTATGTTTGTTTTTAATATTTTTAGATCATTTTTATGTGATGATATTAAAAATAGTTAAAATAACAATTATTATTTTAATATATTTTTAAATAATATTTTTTAAATTAATCACATTTCCAAGCAAAACAAAAGCATGGAGAGTGGGACTCGAACCCATGCTCTTTCAAAAAGATGGTTTAATCTCACTCCTTAACCAACACAGCTACCGAGCATCCCTGTCATTGTTTACGCTATTTTATATTAATACTAACTATTAGTTGGATTCGCGCAAAAGATGTGGAGAGTGGGATTCGAACCCAAGACCTTTATGAAGACTGCCTTATTCTCGCACCTTGGACCAACTAGGCTACATCGCACCTTGGTTAACGTTCATGACATTATATATATAGTAATCCTTACTGTGGATTAACACAGTAAAACCGGGACATATTTTATATTTTAGTTAATATTTACTATTGAGAGTTTTCTCTCTCTTCCAATTGCAACCCTCTTTTCTCTTTTATAGGGTTTCCAAATTGTGAGATAGAAAATCTTGTTGTTGTCGGTGAGACTTTGTGCATAGGACTTAGATGAGCTTTTCTTACAAGTTACAAGTGGTCGTTACCTTTTGTTTTACTACCTCTTAAGTTGGCTGGTTTTGTTGCATGATAGAAGTATTGTAGTTTCATTATGTGAAACTTAAGCCTTGTTTATTTTTATTGTGGCATCGTGTTTGTTTTTTTTTAATTATTTTCTTTCAATGTTTTTTACTATGCTAATATAAAAATTAAATTTTCAAAAATTATTTTGATAAATTTCAAAGTGAAAAGCAACCGCTACAACAATGTAAAATGTTACCTTAGACATTTTAAATATAATATAATATACAAAAAACTTAGTATGGAGAATTAGGTGGGAACTTATTCCTAAACATGAAATGTTTACAAACGCATGTGAGCACAATAAAAACTATGGAGTTTTTATTCTTACAGTGCTATTCGACATTTTATTTGTTTTGTGCTGAATGGTTGACATTAAGTTATCTTCTGCTACCCTCATTTTTCACCTATCATTGGTTGTTCAATTCCAAAAGAGCACAGAACTGTTCCCGACCATAAATGTTGAATAGGAATTGGTAGTTTGTCCCAGGAGAAAATCCCCCCCCCCAAGACCAATTTCATCAATTTCTCGTTTCTACAAAGCATGTTCCGAAGATATTCCGGCGTCTAAACATTGTAAGATTACCACTTATAAAACACTTATACTGTATTGAGGACTCAACTTTTTGTTTGCATCCATTTTCAATTAGAGCATTTTTTTCCTATAGTGAGTTGTTTGTTTAGTCTCGTATCTTATTTTTAGTTTTGGACATTTAAAGTGTTTGATGACTAAATGACATTCTTAATACTTTAACTTCAGAGAAGTTGATGATGATGAAGACAATGATAGTAACGAGGAGTGGAAAAGAAGCAAAATAGTAAATTTTTGTGCCTTGTATTATATATTAAATTAGAGAAAAGGGTTTTGCATAAAGTTGGATGTTGAATTTCATTTTTACCTTGTAGATTGTGTAGAAACTCTATATGACCATTGTCTACAAAATGCACGTAGCTTAAATGGAGGTATTGTAACAAGTTGATTGTTTCACCAGTTGTAAATTGTTTTTTACTCCATTGATTTGGAGGCATACATGATGGCATCTCTTAATAGATATAGAAAATAATCTGCTATGGGTTTATTCTGCTTTTTATGTTTTTAAAACAATATGTTGACCTAGAACTCAACCCATAACTCCTTTGACAACATGAGACTACCCAGACAAGTAGCAGTGGTAATTGAAGAGGTAGAGGGCAGGGCGAGGTTGGGCACGAGAGCCATGGAGGGGGAGAAAGCTGCACATGGTGGGAAATTTGAAGATGATCCAGACATTGTTCATCATAATGACAAGCACAGTCCAAACCTTAGAATGTTGGACGAGGATTATGAGCTTGGAGATTTGAAGGATAATATTCCAGCTGGAAGAAGTTTACAAACACCAATCCATGTCTTTGACATAAATTTGGACTTGGATAAGAATGGAGAAACAAAAATAGCGTTAGCTTCTACCCTTGCAAGTTCCTCAACAAAATCTGGCACCGTTGTCCCTGCAAATTCCTCAACAAAACCAATTCCTGAATTGAAGCACCACGAAGTACCTGAATAGTCTCTAGCAGACATTGAAAAGATGGGTATCAACCCCATTTAACTTGTAAACTTAAATATAAGAATAGATGGGGAAGATTACGATGAAAAAGACTGAAGTTGTAAGAATTGAATAACAAGAAATCTCTCTCTCATATGTATTATCTCAGTGAACCCTTGAAATGAATTGAAATATCTAGCTTTATAGTTGGTACAACAATGCATGCATAATTGATTGCCTGTAATTCAAGGAATTAATTAACTAACTGTCAACTAGACTAACAGATTACCAATCAACTAACAATATTAACAAACTACCAAACTTATTTAACAACAATATATTAACAGAATAACAACCTTTTTAACATTCCCTCTTTTAAACTAATTTCTAGAAATTAGTTTATCTTTGGCACCATGCAGACTCCTAGCTATTCTCTAAGTCCCAAAAACATCTGTATATTAATGGGTTTTGTCAGCAAATCAGTCACTTGATCTTGTGTTCTGCAATGTATGATCTCGATCACTTTATCACGGGTTAAATTTCGTAGAAAATAGGATATCAGATTAATGTGTTTGTTATGACCATGCATAATAGGATTCTTTGAAAGCTTGATTGTGGAGTTATTATCACACATCAAAGTAGTGCAACCTTCTTGTTCATTATTTAATGTTTCTAGAATCCTTCTCATTCATACTGCTTGGCAAGCACAGGTTGTTGCTACAATGAATTAAGCTTCAATTGTCGATAAAGTAACTATAGGTTGTTTCTTCGATGACCATGAAACTACTCCTCCACTTGGCATAAAAACGTAGTTAGTTGTACTCATTTTATCTTCAATGTCTCTTGAATAATCACTATCTCTGAATGCATTCAGCTATTTGTTTCCATTCTTCTCATAAAATATTCCATAGTCAACAGTTTCCATCAAGTATTTTAATACTCTCTTAGCTGTTGACATATAATGTCATACTTTGTATGCTTTATATATTTTGATGATAACAATAAAAAGAAAATGGACTAATAATATGCTTGGATGAGATTAAGCTATAAACAGGTATTATACAAAGAATACATCAACAAGCATAATGGAGTACATGAAGAAATCACTCCAGGAAGTCCAAAATGCAAGTAAGCGAAGACTTAAAATAAGTGTTCATTTTAGTGCTTTATGTAAATCTCAATTTCTACCTTGATAGCACAAATTAAAATGAACTCACACACTTCACATTGCATGCATTAAAAGGGTTTGATGATTAGAGGTTTAAGTCATAATCAATCGGTTCAAGAAATTAAGAAAAGATAATTTGTCAAGATATAGTTTCTGCATGAACCGGTCGACCGCTTGGGTTACCAAGTGAACCGGTCTACCGCTTGGAAGACAAATTGCCTTTTGAGCTGAACCGGTCGACCGCTTGGGTTATCCGTTGTGAACCGGTCGACCGCTTGATATGACAGTTGCATTCAAACGGCTAGATTCAAACGGCTATAAACGGCTAGTTTCAAACGGCTATAAACGACTAGTTTCTCTTTGAAACTTATAAATAGGCCTCTTAATTGCAAAATTAAGTATACACAACTTCTATATCTTATAGTGAGGCAATTAGTAGTGCTTAAACACCTTCATATCATCAATCCTCATTAATACTCATATTTGTGTTTAAACTTTCATATCTTAACACAAAGAGTATTTCTCATTCTCACTACACTTAAACACCTTCAAATATTCTAAGTGCTATTAAGTGAGAGAAAGAGATCATAGATCTTCATTTGTAATATCCACACTATTAAGAGTGTATTGTTGTTTTACAAAAACAACCATTGTGAAACTCTTGAGAGTTGAGTATAAAACTCTTGGTATTGGTGAGGGAACATCACCAAGGAAAAATCTTAAAGAGGGCATATCTTCAAGTGGTGTAAAAGTCTTGGTGTGGATTCATCAAGCGGAAATTGTAATCTTGTTACTTGGACTAGTAAGAGAATACAATACTCAAGTACGGGTTGGTACTTGAGTCGTGGATGTAGGATTGCCGAACAACGTTAAAAACCGAGTTAGCAATTTCTCTCTCTTATCTCTTTACTTTAAAGTAATTGATTTTAGAATTGCTATAATTATTGCATAGTTGCCTTAATCCATGAACAACATTAGCAACCTCTAGATATAAGTTTGTGGGTCTGACTATGAACCTCTTAATGAAATTCACCACAAAAATGATATATGGACTTGTTGCAATAATATACATGAGACCTCCTACTACTTGCTTATAATAGGTTTCATCAATTCTATTACTTGTGTCATTCTTTCCAGCCTTGAAACCAGGCACCATCACTGCTTTGCTCCCTTCCATCCCAAATCATCTCAGATGCTCCATTTCCATCCCAAATCATCTCAGGCCTCCATTATATTTTTTTTTGACATATATAGTTTCCCTTATCCTGCTACAACACTTTTATTCCTAGGAAGAATCTCATCTTCCCTAAATCAGTCATATCAAACACACTCATCATTGATTTCTTGAATTATAGCATCATTTGTTCATCATCTCTAGTGAAGATCAAATCATCTATATACACACAATAAAAATTCTGCCTTTTGTTTAACAAACGAGGTTTGTTCACTAATGCATTTTTGAAACCTCGCTCCAATGAAATAGAATTCAATGGGACTAAACCAAGCTTGAGGCACTTGTTTTAGTTCATACAAAGCCTTGTGTAATTTGTAGATTTTGTGTTCACTCCCCTTCTAATGACATTTTGCCACTTCCTCTTCATAGTTGATGGGATTGGAAGATACAATTGCCATATCCATTTCTATTTCATTTTCTTCTTATGATAGTTCGTCACCAGGGACATAGTCTCTAATCTAGCTAGGAGCAATTGACTCCCTCCTTGAGTTTGTAGTAGTTTCATGCTCTTTTGTTTCTGCTTCCTCTATTTATGTGTCATGTTCCTCTATTTTTGTATTAACACACTTCCTCTTCCTACTAGTTTCACTTCCTTCTTCCCATTCAAGTTCCATGCGTTACTACTCTGTGTGATTGGTATCCTAGTCCCAATGCTCCTCTTCTTAAAAGATTGTATCTCTACTTGTTATAATCTTTTTTGTAACAAGGTCATATAATCTATAGCCTTTCGATTCTTCATTTACTCCAAACAGCTCACAACTCACACTCTTGTCATCTAGTTTGGTTCATCTTGCATCTCATACATGAACATGTGCTAGACAACTGGACACCCTAAAGTGCTCAACTGAGGGCTTGACTCCGCTCCACAATTCTTCTGGAGTCATGTCCCTTACAGTTGCAATAGGACATCTATTCAAGACATATATGGCCCAATTTACTACCCCAAACTAGAATGTTTTGGGTACCCTCTTTGATGAGAACATTGATCTTACCAAGTTCATGATTGTCTTATTCTTTCTCTTAGCCACACCATTTAACTAAGAGGTTAGGTTGTCATGAGATGCCTTTTGATGCCATTTTCTTTACCGAATGTATTGAATTCAATTGAGTTGAATTCACCCCATCTATCTGTTCTTAAACATTTAATGCATTATTCAGTTTCCTTTTCCACAAATTTCTTATAATATTGGAAATTATGGTAAATTGATTTTTCTGCTAAGTAAACCCAAGCCTTCCTACTAAAGTCATCAATGAAATACAAGAAGTATCTTTTCTAGCTATTTGACATTGGTGAGATTGGACCATATATATCCACATGAATAAGTTGTAGCCTTTGTGATGCACATTACTGACATTCCTTTATAATAACATCTTTGATTTATTTATCAATGATGTATGCAGTACATTATGTTGTTGTTGCAAGGAGCTGTGGCAATCCTCAAACCATCTTCCTATATTGCAGAGTTCTCAATCTTTTGTGACTAAAATGACCATATCTACAATGTCATAGGTATGAGAGACTTGTGCAGGTGCATGAACATCTTTCACTTGAGCCTTTGTTATCAACACATCCATCATGTTAATTGTCATCCTGGTTTGGATGATCAGCCCCCTCATAGGATGATATATCTTACATGTTCCTGATTTGATAAGAATTGCTAAGCCTTTTTCTTGTAGCTAGCCTAAACTTAGAGAGTATTCTTCAGTTCAGATACATAAAATAAATCAGTTACACCATGTTTCACCCAATCCAAATTCAATTGAACCTTTTCCTTTCCTAAGCACTATCATTCTTGTATTATTCCCAATCTTCACCATCAGTTGAAATTCTTCATCAATTTCACAAAACATAGCCTTGTCTCCAGACATATGGTTTGAGCACCCAAAATCCAAGAACCAGGCAACTTCTCGAGGATTATCAAACAACTCAACATGAGACATCAGCAAAATCTCTTCTTCATTATTTAATTCAGCATAATTTGTTTCCTCGTCTGTTATGGGATATTCATACTGAAAATGGCCAAGTTTCCTACACTTATAGCACTCCATAATGGATTTGTTAAAGAGAAGATGTCTTCTACCTCTTTCCCTTCCTCTAAGACCTCGTCTGTCATAAAACCTATCTTTAGATGTCACTTTCAAGGCTTGTTCTTCCATACTATGTTTCTAAAATTTTTGTTCATGTACAATCAATGAGCTTTGTAACTCATCAATTGAAAGTGCATCAATGTCTTCAGATTCTTTGATTGAGCATACTATGTGATTGAATCTGTCAGTCAAAGATTGAAGGATCTTCTCAACAATTGTTACATTTTGCATTTTCTTCCCATATACTCTCATTTTACTTGCTAAAGTCATCAATTTAGCAAAGTATTCAGTGATACTCTCACCTGTTTTCATCTCCAGTATTTCAAACTCCTTTATCTCTGGGGAATTGAACGCTTCACCCTTGCATTTCTTTCATATTTTTTCTTCATTGAATCCTAGATTTGTTTAGAGGTATGTTTCTACAGAATGGTTTTAAGAATAGTTTTGTCAATGGCATGAAATAAGTAATTCTTTACTTTCAGGTCCTTTAGCTTTAATTCCTCTAGTTTCTTTTGTTGTGCCTCGGTCACAACTGCTCCTGCATCTGGTTCTTCATAGCCTGTTTCAACCAATATCAAAAACTCCTTGAATCTAAAGAAATTCTCCATCAACATGCTCCAATTATCAAAGTAACCATCAAAATGTGGTATGGATGGTTGAATGAAATTGCTACTGCTGCCATCACTTGCCATCTCTAGAGGTTTCTCTTCCTTGCTCTCCTTTTGTTATTCCATAATCAATTTAGAGATATCACTCTCTCAAGTCCAATGGAGGCTATGATACTAATTGAAAGAATTGAATAACAAGAAACCTCCCTCTCATATGTATTATCTTAATTAACCCTTGAAATGAATTGAAATGTTTGGTTTTATAGTTGGTACTACAATGCATGCATAACTTATTCCCCATAATTCAAGGAATCATTTAACTAATTGTTAACTAAACCGCCAAATTACCAATCAACTAACAATATTAACAAATTACCAGACTTATTTAACAACATTATACTAACAAAGTAACAACCTTCTCAACAGAAGTACTTGCTAGTGTTTTTGTTATGTTGTGTATTTTTGTCACATTCTATAATATAAGTATTGGTTGACAACGACTAGAATTTAGATTAAACAATACCTTTATTACATGAGCTGGAATTTAAGTAGACAGAGGATATTCTTTCATTCGTTTTAAAATAAATAAAAATTAAACACTAAATTATAATATTCACATAAAAGAGTTAAGAATTTAACACGATTTAGAAAATCCTTATAAAATTGGAGGATGATCACCAATTTTGGAGTGGCAATAAGCATTATTGAGCATAGTTGTCCAATCCGTTCCGTTCAGGCCGGAACACCCCGTACTAGTAAAACAAATGAGACAAAACAACATAATTTTTACCCAAATTTTTATTCCGGTTTGTACCAGAAAATCCAGTCAAATTGCAACCGGAATACGCCGGAATTGTAGCGGGTGTGCCGTTCCGGTCTCCTACTATATTTATCTCTAATATATAATTAAGTATGCATATATTCCCGTCCCACCCCCTATATATATATATATATATATATCAAAACAATAAATATAAAAAGTAAAATTATTGCATCAACTTTAATTTTATAAAAAATAATAAGTATATTTATTTTTTTTATAATTAATTAATTATGAACAGTACAACCTCGAAACGGCGCACCGAAATGCTCCAAAATCAAAATATTTTGTACCAATAAAAAAATTAAGCACTAACCTAAGCGAAACTAATAGCTATGCTATCAAGTAGGTTGACCTGGTTAGGTTTGGCATCGTGACTACAAGTATCATGCAATTTATTGAAAATTTCCATGAACCTATAAATCTATGACCACCAATGCAAGAACATTGGTGAGCAGGTGAAGCTAACGACAAGGGATTCATCATGAATGATTTATTGGAGTACGAAGGCAGAGCATGTGTAAATATAGTGAAAGGTCTGGCTTTTTTGAACGAGGAGTCGACACTCGAAATTGTTCATGGAGACATGAAAGATATGGATATTCTTGTTGATGACGACATGACCCTCAAAATATCTAATTAGTGAGTTTTTGTTTTATAGATAGATAGATAGATAGATAGATAGATAGATATTCAAAATTATACTTGACATTTACATATTAAAACAACCTAAGAACATAAAATTAAAAATTAAAACTTAATAAAAAAACAAGTTCAATCATACAACCAAACACACCCTTTATCCAATACTTTGGTATTTCGTACAGACATAAGTTAATTAAATATTATTATTTATTTTATTTTAAAATTGATATAAGAAATATCATTTTTATGTATTTAAAATAAATAACCACTTAAAAATAAATTTAGAGTCACCATGCGGTAATTTAACAATACCTTGTTTAAATAAGGGAAAACAAAAAAATAAAAAATAATGATAGAGAAATGGACGTCTTTATTAGTGGGGATGGTATCTTTATCATTCATTATTCTATTTTCTATAAAGGCTCGTATAAAGTTGCACCACCACTATTTCGCTAAAAAAAAAAAAAATTACAGTCTATCAGTTGATGAATATTTACTCGCTCTCTTGCTCGCAATCAAATTGCATTCAATACAATAATTATGTATAATTACTCTGCGTGCAGCTTCCATGCAAAACAGCGCTGCATGTAAAAGACTAATAAGTCATACCTAGGTTATGGTTTCTATTTCGGTGTTTCAATTAAAACAAAATAATTCTTTGATATTCTATTTTGTAATTGTACTGTTTATCTTTATATATATAAATTAATTATAAGTTCACATCAAAAAATAAAATTATTTCAAACATAAAGTAAAGAAAAATAAGAGTTAGAACCAGTATAATTCAATTGACTTAATGACTCGAAAGATAACATAAAAAATTGATAAAAATATAATTTAACTAAAAAACATCAAGTTGACATCTTAAAAAAATATTGAAACAATCATGTATTATATATCAACTCAAATTAGTTTGGATTAAGTTTTCAGAGCATTTTCAGTTTGGTTCGGTTTTTATTAAAAAAGTAACCAAACCAAATATTTTAATTTCTTTTAAAAAAATAACCAAAACCAAACCAAACCTATTAAAAACCAACCATTTTCTGTTCTGGTCAATTCGATTTTTATGATTAAAAAATTGAGAAAACTGCATTTGTTTTACTTCTACAAGCTTTTTTTCACTAACCAAACATGATCACAGACAAAACATGTCACATATTCAACAATTTGATCACACCATCACACCAAGCAAATCAGATTTATTTAACCCCAAGGGATGAAGCACTTAGACTCCATTAATAATATTATAATATCAATATATTAAACCCTAAAAAACCTTATATTCTCCATAAAACAAAAACCACATGCAAAAATCCAAGAAACACATATATTTATAAGTAATAGACTAATCGTTGATGAGAGGCGAGAACCGAGAGGGGGGCTACTAGGGTTTTTTTCCCAAAGGAATCGTTGATGAAAGGTGAGAGTGAAGAAGGTGAGACAGGCAGAGTAGGGTTGCTAGGGTTTTTTTTTCCAAAGTAATCGTCGATGAGAGGCGAGAGTGAGGGAGAGTGGGGCTACTACCTGGGACTGCTAGGTTTTTTTTTCTCTTCAAAATAACAAACTAATAAAATGAAACTTTATATTTATATTGAGTGTTTTAACCAAACGGAACCAATTTAGTTTGGGTTACTCAAATTTTTGCCTTACAAAATCAATACAGAACCAATTCATAATTTTTTTTAGAATTTTATAATTAGTTTAATCAGGTTTTTTTATC
>CM063596.1:2261761-2281269 GCA_032356905.1 Salix exigua
CTTAATGAAATTCACCACAAAAATGATATATGGACTTGTTGCAATAATATACATGAGACTTCCTACTACTTGCTTATAATAGGTTTCATCAATTCTATTACTTGTATCATTCTTTCCAGACCTTGAAACCAGGCACCATCAACTGGTTTGCTCCCTTCCATCCCAAATCATCTCGGATGCTCCATTTCCATCCTAAATCATCTCGGACCTCCATTATATTTTTTTAACATATATAGTTTCCCTTATCTTGCTACAACACTTTTATTCCTAGGAAGAATCTCATCTTCCCTAAATCAGTCATATCAAACACACTCATCATTGATTTCTTGAATTATAGCATCATTTGTTCATCATCTCTAGTGAAGATCAAATCATCTATATACACACAATAAAATTTTTGCCTTTTGTTTAACAAACGAGGTTTGTTCACTAATGCAATTTTTGAAACCTCGCTCCAATGAAATAGAATTCAATGGGACTAAACCAAGCTTGAGGCACTTGTTTTAGTTCATACAAAGCCTTGTGTAATTTGTAGATTTTGTGTTCACTCCTTCTAATGACATTTTGCCACTTCCTCTTCATAGTTGATGGGATTGGAAGATACAATTGCCATATTCATTTCTATTTCATTTTCTTCTTATGATAGTTCGTCACCAGGGACATAGTCTCTAATCTAGCTAGGAGCAATTGACTCCTCCTTGAGTTTGTAGTAGTTTCATGCTCTTTTGTTTCTGCTTCCTCTATTTATGTGTCATGCTCCTCTATTTTTGTATTAACACACTTCCTCTTCCTACTAGTTTCACTTCCTTCTTCCCATTCAAGTTCCATGCGTTACTACTGTGTGATTGGTATCCTAGTCCCAATGCTCCTCTTCTTAAAAGATTGTATCTCTACTTGTTATAATCTTTTTGTAACAAGGTCATATAATCTATAGCCTTTCGATTCTTCATTTACTCCAAACAGCACACAACTCACACTCTTGTCATCTAGTTTAGTTCATCTTGCATCTCATACATGAACATGTGCTAGACAACCGGACACCCTAAAGTGCTCAACTGAGGGCTTGACTCCGCTCCACAATTCTTCTGGAGTCATGTCCCTTACAGTTGCAATAGGACATCTATTCAAGACATATATGGCCCAATTTACTACCCCAAACTAGAATGTTTTGGGTACCCTCTTTGCTGAGAACATTGATCTTACCAAGTTCATGATTGTCTTATTCTTTCTCTTAGCCACACCATTTAACTAAGAGGTTAGGTTGTCATGAGATGCCTTTTGATGCCATTTTCTTTACCGAATGTATTGAATTCAATTGAGTTGAATTCACCCCATCTATCTGTTCTTAAACATTTAATGCATTATTCAGTTTCCTTTTCCACAAATTTCTTATAATATTGGAAATTATGGTAAATTGATTTTTCTGCTAAGTAAACCCAAGCCTTCCTACTAAAGTCATCAATGAAATACAAGAAGTATCTTTTCTAGCTATTTGACATTGGTGAGATTGGACCATATATATCCACATGAATAAGTTGTAGCCTTTGTGATGCACATTACTGACATTCCTTTATAATAACATCTTTGATTTATTTATCAATGATGTATGCAGTACATTATGTTGTTGTTGCAAGGAGCTGTGGCAATCCTCAAACCATCTTCCTATATTGCAGAGTTCTCAATCTTTTGTGACTAAAATGACCATATCTACAATGTCATAGGTATGAGAGACTTGTGCAGGTGCATGAACATCTTTCACTTGAGCCTTTGTTATCAACACATCCATCATGTTAATTGTCATCCTGGTTTGGATGATCAGCCCCCTCATAGGATGATATATCTTACATGTTCCTGATTTGATAAGAATTGCTAAGCCTTTTTCTTGTAGCTAGCCTAAACTTAGAGAGTATTCTTCAGTTCAGATACATAAAATAAATCAGTTACACCATGTTTCACCCAATCCAAATTCAATTGAACCTTTTCCTTTCCTAAGCACTATCATTCTTGTATTATTCCCAATCTTCACCATCAGTTGAAATTCTTCATCAATTTCACAAAACATAGCCTTGTCTCCAGACATATGGTTTGAGCACCCAAAATCCAAGAACCAGGCAACTTCTCGAGGATTATCAAACAACTCAACATGAGACATCAGCAAAATCTCTTCTTCATTATTTAATTCAGCATAATTTGTTTCCTCGTCTGTTATGGGATATTCATACTGAAAATGGCCAAGTTTCCTACACTTATAGCACTCCATAATGGATTTGTTAAAGAGAATATGTCTTCTCCCTCTTTCCCTTCCTCTAAGACCTCGTCTGTCATAAAACCTATCTTTAGATGTCACTTTCAAGGCTTGTTCTTCCATACTATGTTTCTAAAATTTTTGTTCATGTACAATCAATGAGCTTTGTAACTCATCAATTGAAAGTGCATCAATGTCTTCAGATTCTTTGATTGAGCATACTATGTGATTGAATCTGTCAGTCAAAGATTGAAGGATCTTCTCAACAATTGTTACATTTTGCATTTTCTTCCCATATACTCTCATTTTACTTGCTAAAGTCATCAATTTAGCAAAGTATTCAGTGATACTCTCACCTGTTTTCATCTCCAGTATTTCAAACTCCTTTATCTCTGGGGAATTGAACGCTTCACCCTTGCATTTCTTTCATATTTTTTCTTCATTGAATCCTAGATTTGTTTAGAGGTATGTTTCTACAGAATGGTTTTAAGAATAGTTTTGTCAATGGCATGAAATAAGTAATTCTTTACTTTCAGGTCCTTTAGCTTTAATTCCTCTAGTTTCTTTTGTTGTGCCTCGGTCACAACTGCTCCTGCATCTGGTTCTTCATAGCCTGTTTCAACCAATATCAAAAACTCCTTGAATCTAAAGAAATTCTCCATCAACATGCTCTAATTATCAAAGTAACCATCAAAATGTGGTATGGATGGTTGAATGAAATTGCTACTACTGCCATCACTTGCCATCTCTAGAGGTTTCTCTTCCTTGCTCTCCTTTTGTTATTCCATAATCAATTTAGAGATATCACTCTCTCAAGTCCAATGGAGGCTATGATACTAATTGAAAGAATTGAATAACAAGAAACCTCCCTCTCATATGTATTATCTTAATTAACCCTTGAAATGAATTGAAATGTTTGGTTTTATAGTTGGTACTACAATGCATGCATAACTTATTCCCCATAATTCAAGGAATCATTTAACTAATTGTTAACTAAACCGCCAAATTACCAATCAACTAACAATATTAACAAATTACCAGACTTATTTAACAACATTATACTAACAAAGTAACAACCTTCTCAACAGAAGTACTTGCTAGTGTTTTTGTTATGTTGTGTATTTTTGTCACATTCTATAATATAAGTATTGGTTGACAATGACTAGAATTTAGATTAAACAATACCTTTATTACATGAGTCGGAATTCAAGTAGACAGAGGATATTCTTTCATTCGTTTTAAAATAAATAAAAATTAAACACTAAATTATAATATTCACATAAAAGAGTTAAGAATTTAACACGATTTAGAAAATCCTTATAAAATTGGAGGATGATCACCAATTTTGGAGTGGCAATAAGCATTATTGAGCATAGTTGTCCAATCCGTTCCGTTCAGGCCGGAACACCCCGTACTAGTAAAACAAATGAGACAAAACAACATAATTTTTACCCAAATTTTTATTCCGGTTTGTACCAGAAAATCCAGTCAAATTGCGACCGGAATACGCCGGAATTGTAGCGGGTGTGCCGTTCCGGTCTCCTACTATATTTATCTCTAATATATAATTAAGTATGCATATATTCCCGTCCCACCCCCTATATATATATATATATATCAAAACAATAAATATAAAAAGTAAAATTATTGCATCAACTTTAATTTTATAAAAATTAATAAGTATATTTAATTTTTTTTATAATTAATTAATTATGAACAGTACAACCTCGAAACGTCGCACCGAAATGCTCAAAAATCAAAATATTTTGTACCAATAAAAAATTAATCACTAACCTAAGCGAAACTAATAGCTATGCTATCAAGTAGGTTGACCTGGTTAGGTTTGGCATCGTGACTACAAGTATCATGCAATTTATTGAAAATTTCCATGAACCTATAAATCTATGACCACCAATGCAAGAACATTGGTGAGCAGGTGAAGCTAACGACAAGGGATTCATCATGAATGATTTATTGGAGTACGAAGGCAGAGCATGTGTAAATATAGTGAAAGGTCTGGCTTTTTTGAACGAGGAGTCGACACTCGAAATTGTTCATGGAGACATGAAAGATATGGATATTCTTGTTGATGACGACATGACCCTCAAAATATCTAATTAGTGAGTTTTTGTTTTATAGATAGATAGATAGATAGATAGATAGATAGATAGATAGATAGATAGATATTCAAAATTATACTTGACATTTACATATTAAAACAACCTAAGAACATAAAATTAAAAATTAAAACTTAATAAAAAAACAAGTTCAATCATACAACCAAACACACCCTTTATCCAATACTTTGGTATTTCGTACAGACATAAGTTAATTAAATATTATTATTTATTTTATTTTAAAATTGATATAAGAAATATCATTTTTATGTATTTAAAATAAATAACCACTTAAAAATAAATTTAGAGTCACCATGCGGTAATTTAACAATACCTTGTTTAAATAAGGGAAAACAAAAAAATAAAAAATAATGATAGAGAAATGGACGTCTTTATTAGTGGGGATGGTATCTTTATCATTCATTATTCTATTTTCTATAAAGGCTCGTATAAAGTTGCACCACCACTATTTCGCTAAAAAAAAAAAAAATTACAGTCTATCAGTTGATGAATATTTACTCGCTCTCTTGCTCGCAATCAAATTGCATTCAATACAATAATTATGTATAATTACTCTACGTGCAACTTCCATGCAAAACAATATGCATGTGAAAGACTAATAAGTCATACCTAGGTTATGGTTTCTATTTCGTGTTGTTTTCAATTAAAACAAAATAATTCTTTGATATTCTAATTTGTAATTGTATTGTTTATCTTTATATATATAAATTAATTATTAGTTCACATCAAAAATAAAATTATTTCAAACATAAAGTAAAGAAAAATAAGAGTTAGAACCAGTATAATTCAATTGACTTAATGACTCGAAAGATAACATAAAAATTGATAAAAATATAATTTAACTAAAAACATCAAGTTGACATCTTAAAAAATATTGAAACAATGATGTATATATATCAACTCAAATTAGTTTGGATTAAGTTTTCAGAGCATTTTCAGTTTGGTTCGGTTTTTATTAAAAAAGTAACCAAACCAAATATTATAATTTCTTTTAAAAAAATAACCAAAACCAAACCAAACCTATTAAAAACCAACCATTTTCTGTTCTGGTCAATTCGATTTTTATGATTAAAAAATTGAGAAAACTGCATTTGTTTTACTTCTGCAAGCTTTTTTTCACTAACCAAACATGATCACAGACAAAACATGTCACATATTCAACAATTTGATCACACCATCACACCAAGCAAATCAGATTTATTTAACCCCAAGGGATGAAGCACTTAGGCTTTATTAATAATATTATAATACAAATATATTAAACCCTATATTCTCTATAAAATAGAAACCCGCATGTAAATATCCAAGACACACAAATATTTATAAGTAATAGACTAATCGTTAATGAGAGGCGAGAGAGGGCTACGAGGGGTTTCCCAAAGGATCGTGATGAAAGGTGAGAGTGAAGAAGGTGAGACAGGCAGAGTAGGGTTGCTAGGGTTTTTTTTTCCAAAGTAATCGTCGATGAGAGGCGAGAGTGAGGGAGAGTGGGGCTACTACCTGGGGCTGCTAGGTTTTTTTTTCTCTTCAAAATAACAAACTAATAAAATGAAACTTTATATTTATATTGAGTGTTTTAACCAAACGGAACCAATTTAGTTTGGGTTACTCAAATTTTTGCCTTACAAAATCAATACAGAACCAATTCATAATTTTTTTTAGAATTTTATAATTAGTTTAATCAGGTTTTTTTATCGGTTCAATTTTCTCTATTATTTTTTTTTTCTAGTTTCCTCAATTTAATTGGTTGGTTAGTTTTTTTGTTCACCTGTACCTATGTTGTAAGACCATAATAACTTAAATAAAACAAATCAAAGCAAATTATAAAGTTCAATTTCTAATAAACTTGTTAAATAATAAAATTGAGAAAGATTTAATCTAAAAAAGACAAGAAAATAATCTTTCTAAAAAAAATTATAAACCTAAATAATTTTTCAAATTTCATCATCAATCTCGCAAAGTCGTTATATTATCTAATTGCTCTAAAATTTTAACATAATATATATAAATATGAATATGTTCAAAGACTTCTCGTAAATTTCATCTCAATCTAAAAAATATAATTGATATTGTAAAACTCTTCTTTATTTAAAAAAATATTAATCGACCGAAACAAGCAGGACAAAACAGAAACGTTCCGAGTGAAATTTCTGGAATGGACCAAGATTCTGAACGAGATAAAACTTGTTCTGGTTTTTTAACTTGAACAAGATATACCAGTCATTCCGATCAGAACAAAACAGGATTGACTACCTTAGGCCATTCAAATGAGGCTATGGTTGAACAGTACGACATAGATACTTAAACAGCTCATGCATCGACCCCCTCCTTCAGGCACAACCAGACAATGCTTAAAATCAGACCACTGAAATTTCAAATACAACGACAAGATGCCTAAACTCAAAATTGACACCAAAAAGTCTGGCTTCTTCTTCATATTATAAAAAGAAAGCCTGGCATAAAGCAATAAAACAAAACATCTGGCGATTCAACTGACCTTCGCAACTCAAAAAAATGTCTCCACCCTACAAAATTGATTTACGAGGTAACAAAATGTGCTCTTTGTTTTGGTGGAGAAGGATTTAATTTGAGGGGGAAAAAACAAAAAGGAAAAGCTATGGACCTATTGTCGTTTCAATGAAGGAAACAGGCACTCGTACACCCGCTCCATGCGAGATATCACGATGAGCTTATATTCAGTTTGGAGGCGGGGCTTCCCCAGATCAATAATATCCTGTCTCAGCCTGTTTAAAACATATTTTCAGTTAGCATTGGACCAAACTCATACTTGTCTTATACTAGAGAGAAGGATAGGTGCACCTCAGTGCCAGCACCGATAAATTTTGGATAATAAGTAAAACTCGGAGATGACACTAACCATTGCCATTCACCAGTTGCTTTTGCGTGCCCTCTACAGCATGGAACAGGCGATCCAAACAATGCAACACTAATCCAAACATGCATTGTGAGTCCTTTTCCTGTAAAATACAAGAAATAAGGGTTGGTGTACTCATATTCATTATGCATGGGCAACAAACGAACATGTTTGAATCATTTAAAAGTGGCAGCAGGAGAAGACACTCTAAACTTCTGGTCCTTTGACAATAGCTGAAAGAGTGCCCGGAGGTGACTCCCAAACTCAAATCTCGTACCAGGAGTGAGAGAGATAACATCATGAAAGTTAACTTATAAAGAGGATGAAAAATTATAAACCAGTAAATTCTATGTTTCTGTGCATGTAACCAACAAATCCTGAACTTTCAAAGAAAACACTGGCCATGGAGCAACATAATTTTATTTTATTTTCTCATATCAAGTAGCTCTTTAAAAATAGGCCAGGATAGGAGAGATGCCATAACAAGGATAAGGCAGCCATATTTCCAAGGACATTTACTAGAAGACTGATAGCATGACATAAAATTAAACATAGACATCACCAATACAACCAAGATTTTCATATAAATTGAAGTCCATCCAAGTTTTCTCAATCATTCATCTACTCAGAAAAGCATAACACACAAGACCATAAGCCTTCTTATGCGTTCTGTCAGGTAGAGAAGATATGGCCAATAACATGAGCATGATAGAAAAGCCCTGTCATTCTAGGGTTAAAAAAAAAAGATTGTTCATATAATGCAAAACAATTCATTTACAGTACAAAACTATCAATAGATACTGAATAAATGAGGTAACAGGGAGAAGTACGAAAAATAGTCCTAAGAGAAATCTAGATTCATACCAGTCCTTGGTTAACGTAAGTTTGATATTGAACAATTCCTTTCTCGATCTCCACTAAAAGCAGTCTCCTTTGGTGCCGAGCTATTCTGCCCCTTCCTTCTGCTCTAGTATCCTGATACAAATAAGCAGAATCAGCAGCCACGGAATTAATACAGGGAAGAAACATGAACGGTGAAAGGATTAAAGCATTTACAAAATTTGATATTTAATCTCATTAGATACTGCATGTTTATTCAATATACCAATTGTTCTAAATGAACCATGAATCCTAACCTAAGGCTCAGGTGTATGCTCTATAAAAAAGTATAGAGAGCGTCATGGTAGCTGAAACTAGTCAAAACATTGTTACACCAAATGCAAAGCAATAAATATCCTCTATTACAATCATTGAGTTCTTCCCTGGACTAAAGAATAAATCACCACAGCAAAGTAAGCACGGGAACTTACTCGAGCTGAACTTGTCTGAATTAATGATATGCATGTGTATTAATAATACCTTCTAATTCTTATACCTGGAAACAAATTAATTCTCTTCAAGAAGTTATTCCAAGAAAGGTAAAAAGATAAGTAAATTCTTACCTGTTTAAACCATGCACGCAATAACATTAGCAGCATGAGAGAGAGAGCGAAAGCTGGTAAGGCCGCAAGAATAGCAAAATTGATCTCATTTGCCTTGAGAATCTGATCCAGTTCAAGCATTGCCCTGATTAAAGATAAAGACAATTGAGATAAACATGGTCAAGAAACATTTATCATCTATCCACGATACAAAGTCAGTACTCACGTCTCAATATCCAATTTTAGCTTCTGAACCTGAAATAGCAAGAACCCATTATAACATGGCCAATAGTATAAGAAAATAATATAATAAAGATAGTCTGCAGTACCTGGATCAGCAAAGCATGAGCAAGCTCTCCCTTTAGAAGGTTCTGAATAGGATGCATAAGTTCCTTTTCATACCTGCATTAAAAAGGAAAAAACAGATCATTTACTTTTCAGTCAAATGAATGAATAAATAAATAAATCTGCCAGAAAACATAATCAGATCAGTAGTTTTGTCAAAGTAGCACTTCAAAACAATGACGAGATTTTAAGAGTATTAGCCTCTTAAGAAAGAAACTACCACCTTCATCAAGGATATGATTTGAGTTTCTTTAACTTTGAGTAAAATTTCTGTTGATTGAAAGCAAATTTAACCAAATGGTACATGAGAATTATGTGCATTAAAACATTCTTAACAAATGTGTCCAAATAAAAACAAACTAGGATCAGATTTGTCTTGTGAATGCCCTTAGCAAATAAATGACTCAATCAACTTCTACGCTTGACAAATACTTAATAATGCACATGAGGACATGAAGAAAATAATTTAGTAATAAGTAATTCTTGTTGCCATTGGCAATCAGCAAAGTAGGATCTTTAAACAAAACAATAGGATTAGGAACAATGGCCGAGATTGGACAAATTATTTGGGACAGCCAAGTTACAGAGCAAGTGAGGACTTGAATAGAATACACAATTTTAAGGGGTCATATAAAATTTTATTAAAAATAAACTAAAATTTAAGGGCTATGTTGCGAAATGGAAAAACAATTCATTGGAGAACTAAGCGGATAAGAACAGAAAACCAATACGAAGAAAGATAATATTGCTTGGACCCCTTATTTTTAAATATTCTGGTGCCTCACATGCATGGTTTTCAAATTTCAAGTTCCCCTTTATTGTTCTTGGATGCATTAATTTACTATACAAAACAATGAGTCAGGCATAGCAGCAAACTAGTAATTGAGTTAACCATTGCCTTCTGCTGTTCTATACTTGAATTATTCTATTTGTTGAAATATAAGTTCCAGTGTCTTATTCTATTTGTTGAAATATAAGTTCCAGTGTCTTATTCTATTTGTTGAAATATAAGTTCCAGAATAAGTTCGACAAAGAACCAACCTGTCCATAACTATTTCAAGCATTTCCTGATCTGATGCATGCTCAGGGAACTTTTGAGCTTTTGTCTGCTCGCTGAAATCCAATAACATTCTGCATCTCAAGAAAATAATCAAGAAAAGGTTGAGTGAAGATCAGCCTAAAAGAAGAAGAAGACTTTTAAAAGAAAATGATGCGGCAGCATCTTCTGTGCAAGGTGATAGCGAAAGCCCTTTTTGATTTGTTCCATACACTAACATATGATATTCTCTTCTATTATATTTCAATGTCAACTTGTCTTTTATTTACCTTTTTTTATCATGATGAACACTGTATTCTTCAGGTAATTTAGAAACTACATAAGCATTATCTTCAGAGTCAAGGTGGAATACATGAAATACATGAATGTAAATAAGGTCCACAGCATCATTGCAGCCAAGTCCAAAACATACACAGGATAGTTTTATGAGTGAAGTACAGTACTCTTTTAGTATACCAAGTAATCACCATCCAATATGATAGGAAGTAAGGGAACCAGAAATGGAAGAAAATTTAACCTGTGCAGCGAATTGGCAGTCAACTGCACTTCTTCTACCTCCATCACACCTTTGTGTCTCTTCCTGAATGTATCAAAAAGTTCATCTCTAATGGACAGAAGCTGTTCATAAATCAAGTTACACATCATTAAATTATTTGAAGAAATAATCCCTAAATAACAAGGAATATGTAAATATTATGGAGACAAAGAAAGTGTGTCCTAAGCTTATTATGTAATGACTAATATTCAAAGGAATCCAGAACAAATGTCAGGATTCCCAAAGCACACTTGAGGGCCAACATGTCTCCTGGAATATCCAGCTTTTTCGGAGATTCTAACATGAAGAAACCCATATATTTATGCCGAATTTGCCAGGTATATAGTTAACAGGATATTTTGAAATGATTACTAAAATCAAACATTGGTTCTTACTCAGCACATTGATACATATACTTTCCTCATCATCACAACCAGTTATGTTTTTTGCAAAATACAATTATAAAAAAGAGCAATCATAAAAAAAAATCAGGACATGAATTTATTTATTTCATCGTTGCCTAGTCCACCGATTGGCGTACTTTATACTAGTTTCCATAACTTAAGCAAGATGATTTTTGGGTAATATTTGTCAATAAACTTGATGAGATTTGCACAGGATTGTGATTTAAGATAGGTAAAGAGTCTTGGACTTGATTATCTGAAGGATTGGCTATTAATTAAAGGATTTAATCAATTCTTGATAGCTAAATAGGAGCTTATGTACACAAAAAACTACTTGGCCAAAAGGAAATCCATTCTCTTCTTTCAAATTATCATGGATTCAACACTTTGTAGAACCAAATAATCATGAAATTGAATTTCATCTCTCATGCTTTCTTCAAATTAAAATGAATTCATAACACAAGGTAGTTTAAGTTTATGCACGTTTCAAGCTCAAAGAGCTTTCACTTGAAAATATGTTTGGGAATAATATAAATTATATTTTTAGACCTCACTTAAAAAGTTGCTTTTGAGTTGAGATGGTTATTGGACATATTATGAGAGCTTAGAAGGATTTATAAAAAATTATTTCAATGTCTTTAGAGTATTGGTTGTTGTTTCTAGTTGTCTCTTGGCCAAAATTGTTCTTCTTTACTTGTGTTGTAGCCTAGAAATTGTTCAGAGAATCCTTCTACAAAATTATCTTTGCGTTTGTGAACGATTGTCTCCTGGCCATAATCAGTTTTTCTTTATTTTATTTGGTATCATTTCTCCTCTTTGAATGTTTTTTCTGGAAATATGTCAAGCAAAAAGGAAATTATAACGACTTGATTTTATGGGGAAAATTACTTTCTTTGGGAATTTCATTTACAAAATTTTACTCAAGGAAAAAAATAGGGAGCTATGCACACATCAAATAACTAAGTAGAAAGATCCAAACTTTTCTTTCAAATTATAAGCATCTAGATTTTCAAGGCATGGGCTAAAATAATGGCGATTTCATCAACATTTTGGATTCGGTCAACCTTATTTTACAAAAGCAATATATGGGTTTAGAAGTTTAGAATTGAGTTATCCAATTCAATCACTAAAACCTATAGTTTCAATATATCCTAATCCAATCAAGAGTTAGGACTATTGATATGCCCATACATACCAAAGTAAGCTTTCAATATATCCTAATTCAATCAAGAGTTAGGATTGTTGATAAGCCCATACATACCAAAGTAAGGAGGACAACCTCCATTAGTCTCTAACTAAAGGTAAGATTTGTTAGCCATTAAATACATTATACCATGAATCATAAAACCTAATTCAAAATCTTGTTTTAGTTTGAGCATTCTTTTATATATGATTGTAGAAGGCTTCACTTCCAAGTAGTTCTCATACCATTGGTTTTTTATAGCTATCGCAATTCAATCATGGAACCCATGAGGTACAACATTTATTACTTTTCAATGCTATGAATTATGAAATTCACTAATTTGTTGATAATAAACTCATCTTTCATTGATATCATCATCAACAATGCTTTATGCTATTGATATTCAATCAATTAAGCACTTAACATCTTCATCAAAAATTATTTTATGATTTATATGTTTATACCTGTTCAATATCTGAAAGCCAAAAGCATTTAGGGTCAACCTAACAATAAGAGGAGCAATTAGAAGGGCAAGTTAGGGCATACCGGTTGCTCCACATGATCATTAAAGAAGCTAATAGTTGAGTTCTTGGCTTCACGAATCCAATTGTCAATATCAGGGCTTCCCATCAAACGACTATGTCGAAGGAGCCACAAGGAACAAAATGACAAGCCAACTACGCAACATGTGTGACGGATCCAATGCTGGGATAATTTACTAGGCTTTTGGTGTTTGGAAACCTTAGTAAGGATAAGAAACAAATACATGTCAAAAACATTGACGAACCATTAGGCAATAATTATCTCCAAATTACAATAAAGATATATAAGAGTAGAAGAAGAAGACGCAATCAACTAATAAAGATAAGCAGTCAATTATAAAATGTAGCCTTTGGAAGCATTGTTACCATAATAGATATATAGGAGTCCAATTTCTCAAGATTCTTATAAATCACATTGATGGCATCACTGATTTCACAATCTGTCCACTGAGATCCTTCTTGATTAACTTTTGGAGATTTCTCAAACACAAGTGGAAATGAATAGCTTCCTTCAACAGAAGAACCCGTCTGCATATAATTGCATGGGAAGTGAAAAGTAAATAATATCAACTTTTAATAGGATGAGAACAAAACACAAAAAAGTCATAGCATATTGTCATTGCCACAAGGATGGCAAAAAAATTGCAATCATCATATGTTAGTTACTCTACCTGACGTATTGCATGTATTTGGCCAATTGATGCCACCAAATTTGAGAATAAATGATTAATAACTGCCAGTAATGGAGGAAATGACTTTTCTGGATTTTCCACTAACTGCTCTCCACATCTGTCTACTTCCATGTAAACCTACAAGTGAAGGGAAGTGAAACAAATGATCAATAATTGGTTCTTAGAATGTTATTCTGAATACACAATGCTCATTGATGTAACCATTAACATCCACGAAGAACAAACATAAGAACTTGACACTAAGAAAAAAAATTAAACAATAATGTTTATGGATGTAGTTATAAGCATCCATTTATAATAAGTACATGGCTGGCATAAAAGATATAGAATAAATTGAGTAGGATAGAACATGTTGAATGTCCCACCTCTCCCTAGCAAGTTGAGTAGGATAGAACGTGTTGAATATCCCACCTCTCACTAAAGCACAACACTTCAAGACCACATTTCAAAGAAAGTTTACTCAATTCACAATTTCCTAATTATCAACAAAGAGCAAGTTTATATTTAGTGTTATAGAATAATATGAATTATATTTTAGCACCTCACCTAAACAATTTTAAGTTTCTATGTTGAGATAGTTCAGGATTTTAATGGCCAATTCAAATCTTACGACTCACATTCTCTTCTGTAATTAAAATTAATTAATAGCACAAGATAATATAGGTTTATACAAATTTCAAGTCCAAAGAGTTTTCACTTAATGGTGTTAGAGAACAATCTAAATCATACATTGTATCTCACCTAAAAGTTGAAGCTTTTAATTAGAGAAGATTATTTGACATTCAAGTCAAACAATCAGTAAGAATTATCTATGAAAATACAAAACAAAAACCAATAGAAGCATCACACGAACCTCGGCCAAGAATGTAGCAATGGCACGTCTTAAGTTGCTTAAGATAACTATCCTCTCGGAAATATAAGCAGAAGCAAATTGACTTAGATGCTGCATAGACCAACCGTCAACAATGCTTTGACGCAACATCTGAGCTGTTCCACCAAGGAAAGCATGTGGCCCTCTCTCGAAAATCATAAAGTACAGTTTCCGAGCATTAGATGCCTGCAGGTACAAAAAAATCAAAGCAATACGATCACAACATAGAGATCTTGCATAATACAACGGTTAACTACAGATACACTGGGTAGAGTATCAGTACCTCTATCAAGGGTTGCCAAAATTGCAAATGATCTTGAATGTTGTGCAAATGTATGAAAATATGCCCCATAATGTCCTCCAAAACATCGTACACCCTCGAAGACTCTGTCCTAACCCTGCACATATTGAAAACACGAAATCATCTCTAATAAATTCTAGATTTAAGAAAATAAATATAACAAATTAAAATAATTATGCTTATTTTTCCATCATTATTTTTAATTAAATTTGTGCCTAATTTTTAATCACATTTTTTCAAAAGAAAAGTGCAATAATGCCTAAATAGAAACAAAAGTCTAATAATTAACTAACAATTAAACAGGAAAATTAAAATGTGAAGAGGTAAGAGAAAGAGTACATACACTGAAGAATCGAGTGTGTTAGAAGGGAGTGGGAGAGGGAGAGGTAGGTAAGCCTTGCGTCGTCTACGAGGAAAAAAGACATGTCTTCCTGTTTGAAAGCATAGGCTAGAGAATTTGGAGAGAACATTGGAGAAATCATGGAAAGAGAGGGGAAAGAGAGCGGCAAGCCGGTTGCGGAGATGGTGGGAGTAGAAAGAGAGGTTAAATCCTTTATACTTAGTGGCTTCGGTTCCGTCCTCTTCTTCGTTTTCACGTCGATGCTCTTCCAAATCCATTGATGGATGCTCTCTTGAAGCTACCACTACTTTCTTTCTTACTTTTCTTCTGCCTGTTAGTTTCAAATTGCAAAGACGCTGCCGCCTGACGAGGAAGCAACATTTTTGATCTGAAAATACGGGATCCACCGCTCTGTTCGTGGTTGAATTACCAAATCACCCTTCCAACATTTTTAACTAAAAAATATCTTTTAATAAACAAGTTTAGAAAATTATAAATTATATATTTTTAAAAAATCTAAGTTCTTATTATAATTTAATATCAAAAATAGATTCAATCAACAAAAAGCGTCATGGTCAATTTAAAAGAATCTTCAAGTGCACTTCACTACAATGAATACATTTGTTTGATTTATGTTTCAAAAATATTTTATTAAAAATAATTATTTTTTTGTTTTTAATTAATTTTTTTAATATTTTAAGATTGTTTTTTGACCGATAATAATGGATAAAGAATCATAATGAATCTTTATTAATAGGAAGAAGTTTAAGTAACTAGAGATCTTCACGTCAAAATAAGCTGATAAATTGAATAAGACTCTCAATACTTTTTGTATCACTACTAGAAATGATAATATCATCAACATAGAGATTTTAAAATATGCATTTGCTTTATTTATGTTCAAAAAATAATAAAATTCCACCTACATGGAATTAAATGTGATGAATCATGCTTTTAAGTCTATTTAAAGTCATATATTGCCTTATGAAAATGCATATATACTTTGGTTTCCTAAGGCCTATAAAACCAATAGGTTGTTGCATATAAAGTTTGTATAGTTAATCTTAAAGAAAAAACATTATGCACATTAAGTTTTAGAAGAGACCAATCATAAATGCAAGTAGGTGAAAACATAATATAAATAAATGAAGACATGACAACAAAGTTGGCTAAAGATTTATCCAAAATCAATGCTTTGTTGTTCACGAAATGGGGGTTTAGTAGTGTGTTTCAATCGTGCTTTTTAAAAAAATTGATTTTCTTACTTTAAATTTTTTTTAAAAAATAGTGGTTTTAGATCATGTTGATGTGATAATATCAAAAATAGTTTTAAAAAAAAATAAAAAACATCACTTTGATGCATTTCTGAACAAAAAATATTTTTAAAAACAACTGCAACCATACTATCTACTAGGCATAAAGTCCTTTAGATATAATGATAGCTTAGGGTCTTCCAATAGTCTCGTTTGAACAATGTTCATACAAATTGTCTATAACTAATAACATTAAGATCTAGTCGAGGTGGAATAAGAGACTAAATGTCATTTTGAATCAAAACATTAATTCTTCTAACATTTTTCCATCTAATAACAAATAGAAATTATTATAATAGTTAATAGAAATGAATAACATATTACAATTGGATGTTTTGTAGACATCAAGGTTTTAGGCTGATGAATGCCATCTATTTGGCAAGTTGTTATAGGATAGATTGCTTATTTAGGTGGAGATAAAGATGTCTCCTTTTAAAAAAAATGATATTGAGTTTTATGTATTTGTCGATGAGTTTAAAAGGTTTAAAAATGGAAAGAAGTTTAAGGTTTGTGTGCTGATAGGTGAAGATAGTAATTGTTATATGTTGTTATTTGAAAGATTATTATAAGGTAGAATCCACTAGAGAATAATAGAATCATTTAAAGATGATGATGGACCTTGAAAAGTATAGCCTAAAAAGAGGAATAATGTTTCATCAAATATAACATATCAAAATATATAAATTATATGAATAGATAAATTTAAATATTTATAGCATTTATGATAGGCAATATATCCTAAGAATATACAATTAGAGAATATTCAATTTATGATACCAAGAAGCCTTTATGATTTAAATTTATTGGTAACAAATTTGGCTATGTTTTGTCCTAGGCATAAAGATAAAAATGGTATTTTACAATATCTACTAGAAAAAAAATCATTTTTTTTTGTCTTGCAGATATGTTCAATCTTGTCTATCAATTCAAGTCCAACCTAACATATTTCCTAATAATTTTATTAGAATCCATATTTTTGTAATTGAGTTTTATTTTTTGAAAAACAAAATCAATTCAAGTCCATTCTAGGGTCCGTGGTGATGCGTCTCTGCGTTATCTTCCTCCTACGGCGACGCGTGTTGCCTAAAAATTATCGTGGACGCGACAGCAACTGGTTAAAGCCGCCGACCACATTTCTCTCTCTCCTGAACGTAAAAGTACAGGAGAGCCCCTCTAATGTTCAGTGTTTTCACTTCTTTCAATTTCGTTTCTAATCCTCATTTCTAGTATATAAGTTTTGATATAGTTCGATTGTATCCTCCGATTGGAATTAATTCAATGTCTATTGTGCAATTCGGTCCTCCGACTTTTAATTTCCGGATTTTCATTTCATCCCTTATACTTTTAATTTTAGATTGTAATCCCTTTATATTTAATATTCATTTCAATCCTTATACTTTTTATTTTTTATTTTCATCCCTATATTTCTTTTTATTTCTAGACTAATCCCTACTTTTGTCCATGTAGTGCTAGGTTTTGATTTTTAATTTTTTTTTGCTTTCTTATATGTTGGGGTGGTATTTTTTTCCAAAAACAATAGTTTTTAAATTTTATTTTGTATCTATGATTATTTAGAAATTGATATTTGTGTTTTTCTCTCTCCATTTGTTCTCTCTTTTAGCATTTTATTCTTTTTTTATTTTTATTTTTAAGTCATATGACTTTTTAATCTGATAATTTGTATTTTTTTGATATTTTTTCAAGTTATTATAATTTTTTTTGTCTTTCTTTTTTATTATTAACACAATAATAAAGTTATTTTTTTATTATGATTTTTTTTGTCTTTATTATTAACACAAAAATTAAGTTATTTTTTACGTATTTTTTTATTAATGTTTTTCATTTTTTTTGTTGAGGGATGATTTGATGTTCTTTATTGTTTTCTCAGTAACTGCAATGATAGTATTAGATGTTACAACTTCAATATTGCTATTTTCAGAATAATGTGTGGTGATCTTTTTTTATCATAATAAATGTTACATATTTATACATTATATTTTAATTTTGGACCAGCATATGTTATTAATTTCTTTCATCCCAACAATTATATTTTTTTTTACTCAGCCCGCAACGTAGTGTTATAATGTTTTTTATTTTTAGTTGAAGTAATTTTTTTCCTAATCAATATTGTTTTTTATTTATTGTATTTTTACATTTTCTCTTTTGTTAATGTTTGTAGGCTTTTTTAAGCCTTTGATTTAATTTCATTTTCTTCCCGTTATTAAAGTAATAATAATAATATTAATATTAAGAATAATGATAATAATTTTAGTTTTTGTTCTTACATGCTTTTTTATTATTATTTTTTCCCCTCATATTTGTTCAATAATGTTTATTGTTTTGACAGTGATAATGATGATAATTTAAGAAGTTAAGACTTCGATATTACTATTATTATAATAGGAAATGTTGATTTTTTTTATTATATCTAATTTTATATACTAAAATATTATATTTTATCTCAATAATTAAAAAGATTATTTCTTCCGCACACGATACACCATATACGGGCATTTAAAGCAGTTTTATCTAAACCCACTATTTTAATTTATAGCCTTCCATTTTTTCTTTTATTTTTTTTTTATAACAAAGCAGAAGCACAGAGAGAGAAGGAAAGAGAAAGAGAGAAATGACAACAACAGGTGGTATTAAAGAGTTGGAAGGATCAGCTAACAGTCTTGAAATCGACAGTCTTGCTCGTTTTGCTGTTGATGATTACAACAAGAAACAGGTTCCTTTTTTTTGTTTTCTTTGAAGTCAAATTTAGCCAGAAGAACTTTGTAAAATATTGTTTTATTTCAATTTGATCCCGAGTATTTTTGCAGAATTCGCTTCTCGAGTTCAAGAGAGTGGTGAATACAAAGCAGCAGGTGGTATCTGGGATGATGTACTATATAACCTTTGAGGTAATTGACGGGGGTCACAGGAAACTGTATGAAGCCAAGGTGTGGGAGAAGCCATGGATGAATTTTAAGGAGGTTCAGGAATTCAAGCTTGTTGGGGATGCTCCTTCTGACTCTAGCGCTTAGCTAGGTATATATAATTGACTATCTTTGATATCTTGAAACAAAATTAGTATGCTGTCAAAAATGAACATTTTAACAAACTAGGCAATGTTTCGCAGTCGCATATGGCTTGATTCACATATGCTAAAGGAATGCTTAGCATTTTTAATAACACTGCAACATTGTCATGACCCTAAAACTCTTATGATACCTGCAGAATGCATCTAGATGATAGTAAATA
>CM063596.1:2281769-2300133 GCA_032356905.1 Salix exigua
ACCTGCATTAAAAAGGAAAAAACAGATCATTTACTTTTCAGTCAAATGAATGAATAAATAAATAAATCTGCCAGAAAACATAATCAGATCAGTAGTTTTGTCAAAGTAGCACTTCAAAACAATGACGAGATTTTAAGAGTATTAGCCTCTTAAGAAAGAAACTGCCACCTTCATCAAGGATATGATTTGAGTTTCTTTTAACTTTGAGTAAAATTTTTGTTGATTGAAAGCAAATTTAACAAAATGGTACATGAGAATTATGTGCATTAAAACATTCTTAACAAATGTGTCCAAATAAAAACAAACTAGGATCAGATTTGTCTTGTGAATGCCCTTAGCAAATAAATGACTCAATCAACTTCTACGCTTGACAAATACTTAATAATGCACATGAGGACATGAAGAAAATAATTTAGTAATAAGTAATTCTTGTTGCCATTGGCAATCAGCAAAGTAGGATCTTTAAACAAAACAATAGGATTAGGAACAATGGCCGAGATTGGACAAATTATTTGGGACAGCCAAGTTAAAGAGCAAGTGAGGACTTGAATAGAATACACAATTTTAAGGGGTCATATAAAATTTTATTAAAAATAAACTAAAATTTAAGGGCTATGTTGCGAAATGGAAAAACAATTCATTGGAGAACTAAGCGGATAAGAACAGAAAACCAATACGAAGAAAGATAATATTGCTTGGACCCCTTATTTTTAAATATTCTGGTGCCTCACATGCATGGTTTTCAAATTTCAAGTTCCCCTTTATTGTTCTTGGATGCATTAATTTACTATACAAAACAATGAGTCAGGCATAGCAGCAAACTAGTAATTGAGTTAACCATTGCCTTCTGCTGTTCTATACTTGAATTATTCTATTTGTTGAAATATAAGTTCCAGTGTCTTATTCTATTTGTTGAAATATAAGTTCCAGTGTCTTATTCTATTTGTTGAAATATAAGTTCCAGAATAAGTTCGACAAAGAACCAACCTGTCCATAACTATTTCAAGCATTTCCTGATCTGATGCATGCTCAGGGAACTTTTGAGCTTTTGTCTGCTCGCTGAAATCCAATAACATTCTGCATCTCAAGAAAATAATCAAGTAAAGGTTGAGTGAAGATCAGCCTAAAAGAAGAAGAAGACTTTTAAAAGAAAATGATGCGGCAGCATCTTCTGTGCAAGGTGATAGCGAAAGCCCTTTTTGATTTGTTCCATACACTAACATATGATATTCTCTTCTATTATATTTCAATGTCAACTTGTCTTTTATTTACCTTTTTTTATCATGATGAACACTGTATTCTTCAGGTAATTTAGAAACTACATAAGCATTATCTTCAGAGTCAAGGTGGAATACATGAAATACATGAATGTAAATAAGGTCCACAGCATCATTGCAGCCAAGTCCAAAACATACACAGGATAGTTTTATGAGTGAAGTACAGTACTCTTTTAGTATACCAAGTAATCACCATCCAATATGATAGGAAGTAAGGGAACCAGAAATGGAAGAAAATTTAACCTGTGCAGCGAATTGGCAGTCAACTGCACTTCTTCTACCTCCATCACACCTTTGTGTCTCTTCCTGAATGTATCAAAAAGTTCATCTCTAATGGACAGAAGCTGTTCATAAATCAAGTTACACATCATTAAATTATTTGAAGAAATAATCCCTAAATAACAAGGAATATGTAAATATTATGGAGACAAAGAAAGTGTGTCCTAAGCTTATTATGTAATGACTAATATTCAAAGGAATCCAGAACAAATGTCAGGATTCCCAAAGCACACTTGAGGGCCAACATGTCTCCTGGAATATCCAGCTTTTTCGGAGATTCTAACATGAAGAAACCCATATATTTATGCCGAATTTGCCAGGTATATAGTTAACAGGATATTTTGAAATGATTACTAAAATCAAACATTGGTTCTTACTCAGCACATTGATACATATACTTTCCTCATCATCACAACCAGTTATGTTTTTGCAAAATACAATTATAAAAAGAGCAATCATAAAAAAAAATCAGGACATGAATTTATTTATTTCATCGTTGCCTAGTCCACCGATTGGCGTACTTTATACTAGTTTCCATAACTTAAGCAAGATGATTTTTGGGTAATATTTGTCAATAAACTTGATGAGATTTGCACAGGATTGTGATTTAAGATAGGTAAAGAGTCTTGGACTTGATTATCTGAAGGATTGGCTATTAATTAAAGGATTTAATCAATTCTTGATAGCTAAATAGGAGCTTATGTACACAAAAAACTACTTGGCCAAAAGGAAATCCATTCTCTTCTTTCAAATTATCATGGATTCAACACTTTGTAGAACCAAATAATCATGAAATTGAATTTCATCTCTCATGCTTTCTTCAAATTAAAATGAATTCATAACACAAGGTAGTTTAAGTTTATGCACGTTTCAAGCTCAAAGAGCTTTCACTTGAAAATATGTTTGGGAATAATATAAATTATATTTTTAGACCTCACTTAAAAAGTTGCTTTTGAGTTGAGATGGTTATTGGACATATTATGAGAGCTTAGAAGGATTTATAAAAAATTATTTCAATGTCTTTAGAGTATTGGTTGTTGTTTCTAGTTGTCTCTTGGCCAAAATTGTTCTTCTTTACTTGTGTTGTAGCCTAGAAATTGTTCAGAGAATCCTTCTACAAAATTATCTTTGCGTTTGTGAACGATTGTCTCCTGGCCATAATCAGTTTTTCTTTATTTTATTTGGTATCATTTCTCCTCTTTGAATGTTTTTTCTGGAAATATGTCAAGCAAAAAGGAAATTATAACGACTTGATTTTATGGGGAAAATTACTTTCTTTGGGAATTTCATTTACAAAATTTTACTCAAGGAAAAAAATAGGGAGCTATGCACACATCAAATAACTAAGTAGAAAGATCCAAACTTTTCTTTCAAATTATAAGCATCTAGATTTTCAAGGCATGGGCTAAAATAATGGCGATTTCATCAACATTTTGGATTCGGTCAACCTTATTTTACAAAAGCAATATATGGGTTTAGAAGTTTAGAATTGAGTTATCCAATTCAATCACTAAAACCTATAGTTTCAATATATCCTAATCCAATCAAGAGTTAGGACTATTGATATGCCCATACATACCAAAGTAAGCTTTCAATATATCCTAATTCAATCAAGAGTTAGGATTGTTGATAAGCCCATACATACCAAAGTAAGGAGGACAACCTCCATTAGTCTCTAACTAAAGGTAAGATTTGTTAGCCATTAAATACATTATACCATGAATCATAAAACCTAATTCAAAATCTTGTTTTAGTTTGAGCATTCTTTTATATATGATTGTAGAAGGCTTCACTTCCAAGTAGTTCTCATACCATTGGTTTTTTATAGCTATCGCAATTCAATCATGGAACCCATGAGGTACAACATTTATTACTTTTCAATGCTATGAATTATGAAATTCACTAATTTGTTGATAATAAACTCATCTTTCATTGATATCATCATCAACAATGCTTTATGCTATTGATATTCAATCAATTAAGCACTTAACATCTTCATCAAAAATTATTTTATGATTTATATGTTTATACCTGTTCAATATCTGAAAGCCAAAAGCATTTAGGGTCAACCTAACAATAAGAGGAGCAATTAGAAGGGCAAGTTAGGGCATACCGGTTGCTCCACATGATCATTAAAGAAGCTAATAGTTGAGTTCTTGGCTTCACGAATCCAATTGTCAATATCAGGGCTTCCCATCAAACGACTATGTCGAAGGAGCCACAAGGAACAAAATGACAAGCCAACTACGCAACATGTGTGACGGATCCAATGCTGGGATAATTTACTAGGCTTTTGGTGTTTGGAAACCTTAGTAAGGATAAGAAACAAATACATGTCAAAAACATTGACGAACCATTAGGCAATAATTATCTCCAAATTACAATAAAGATATATAAGAGTAGAAGAAGAAGACGCAATCAACTAATAAAGATAAGCAGTCAATTATAAAATGTAGCCTTTGGAAGCATTGTTACCATAATAGATATATAGGAGTCCAATTTCTCAAGATTCTTATAAATCACATTGATGGCATCACTGATTTCACAATCTGTCCACTGAGATCCTTCTTGATTAACTTTTGGAGATTTCTCAAACACAAGTGGAAATGAATAGCTTCCTTCAACAGAAGAACCCGTCTGCATATAATTGCATGGGAAGTGAAAAGTAAATAATATCAACTTTTAATAGGATGAGAACAAAACACAAAAAAGTCATAGCATATTGTCATTGCCACAAGGATGGCAAAAAAATTGCAATCATCATATGTTAGTTACTCTACCTGACGTATTGCATGTATTTGGCCAATTGATGCCACCAAATTTGAGAATAAATGATTAATAACTGCCAGTAATGGAGGAAATGACTTTTCTGGATTTTCCACTAACTGCTCTCCACATCTGTCTACTTCCATGTAAACCTACAAGTGAAGGGAAGTGAAACAAATGATCAATAATTGGTTCTTAGAATGTTATTCTGAATACACAATGCTCATTGATGTAACCATTAACATCCACGAAGAACAAACATAAGAACTTGACACTAAGAAAAAAAATTAAACAATAATGTTTATGGATGTAGTTATAAGCATCCATTTATAATAAGTACATGGCTGGCATAAAAGATATAGAATAAATTGAGTAGGATAGAACATGTTGAATGTCCCACCTCTCCCTAGCAAGTTGAGTAGGATAGAACGTGTTGAATATCCCACCTCTCACTAAAGCACAACACTTCAAGACCACATTTCAAAGAAAGTTTACTCAATTCACAATTTCCTAATTATCAACAAAGAGCAAGTTTATATTTAGTGTTATAGAATAATATGAATTATATTTTAGCACCTCACCTAAACAATTTTAAGTTTCTATGTTGAGATAGTTCAGGATTTTAATGGCCAATTCAAATCTTACGACTCACATTCTCTTCTGTAATTAAAATTAATTAATAGCACAAGATAATATAGGTTTATACAAATTTCAAGTCCAAAGAGTTTTCACTTAATGGTGTTAGAGAACAATCTAAATCATACATTGTATCTCACCTAAAAGTTGAAGCTTTTAATTAGAGAAGATTATTTGACATTCAAGTCAAACAATCAGTAAGAATTATCTATGAAAATACAAAACAAAAACCAATAGAAGCATCACACGAACCTCGGCCAAGAATGTAGCAATGGCACGTCTTAAGTTGCTTAAGATAACTATCCTCTCGGAAATATAAGCAGAAGCAAATTGACTTAGATGCTGCATAGACCAACCGTCAACAATGCTTTGACGCAACATCTGAGCTGTTCCACCAAGGAAAGCATGTGGCCCTCTCTCGAAAATCATAAAGTACAGTTTCCGAGCATTAGATGCCTGCAGGTACAAAAAAATCAAAGCAATACGATCACAACATAGAGATCTTGCATAATACAACGGTTAACTACAGATACACTGGGTAGAGTATCAGTACCTCTATCAAGGGTTGCCAAAATTGCAAATGATCTTGAATGTTGTGCAAATGTATGAAAATATGCCCCATAATGTCCTCCAAAACATCGTACACCCTCGAAGACTCTGTCCTAACCCTGCACATATTGAAAACACGAAATCATCTCTAATAAATTCTAGAATTAAGAAAATAAATATAACAAATTAAAATAATTATGCTTATTTTTCCATCATTATTTTTAATTAAATTTGTGCCTAATTTTTAATCACATTTTTTCAAAAGAAAAGTGCAATAATGCCTAAATAGAAACAAAAGTCTAATAATTAACTAACAATTAAACAGGAAAATTAAAATGTGAAGAGGTAAGAGAAAGAGTACATACACTGAAGAATCGAGTGTGTTAGAAGGGAGTGGGAGAGGGAGAGGTAGGTAAGCCTTGCGTCGTCTACGAGGAAAAAAGACATGTCTTCCTGTTTGAAAGCATAGGCTAGAGAATTTGGAGAGAACATTGGAGAAATCATGGAAAGAGAGGGGAAAGAGAGCGGCAAGCCGGTTGCGGAGATGGTGGGAGTAGAAAGAGAGGTTAAATCCTTTATACTTAGTGGCTTCGGTTCCGTCCTCTTCTTCGTTTTCACGTCGATGCTCTTCCAAATCCATTGATGGATGCTCTCTTGAAGCTACCACTACTTTCTTTCTTACTTTTCTTCTGCCTGTTAGTTTCAAATTGCAAAGACGCTGCCGCCTGACGAGGAAGCAACATTTTTGATCTGAAAATACGGGATCCACCGCTCTGTTCGTGGTTGAATTACCAAATCACCCTTCCAACATTTTTAACTAAAAAATATCTTTTAATAAACAAGTTTAGAAAATTATAAATTATATATTTTTAAAAAATCTAAGTTCTTATTATAATTTAATATCAAAAATAGATTCAATCAACAAAAAGCGTCATGGTCAATTTAAAAGAATCTTCAAGTGCACTTCACTACAATGAATACATTTGTTTGATTTATGTTTCAAAAATATTTTATTAAAAAAATAACTATTTTTTTGTTTTTAATTAATTTTTTTAATATTTTAAGATTGTTTTTTGACCGATAATAATGGATAAAGAATCATAATGAATCTTTATTAATAGGAAGAAGTTTAAGTAACTAGAGATCTTCACGTCAAAATAAGCTGATAAATTGAATAAGACTCTCAATACTTTTTGTATCACTACTAGAAATGATAATATCATCAACATAGAGATTTTAAAATATGCATTTGCTTTATTTATGTTCAAAAAATAATAAAATTCCACCTACATGGAATTAAATGTGATGAATCATGCTTTTAAGTCTATTTAAAGTCATATATTGCCTTATGAAAATGCATATATACTTTGGTTTCCTAAGGCCTATAAAACCAATAGGTTGTTGCATATAAAGTTTGTATAGTTAATCTTAAAGAAAAAACATTATGCACATTAAGTTTTAGAAGAGACCAATCATAAATGCAAGTAGGTGAAAACACAATATAAATAAATGAAGACATGACAACAAAGTTGGCTAAAGATTTATCCAAAATCAATGCTTTGTTGTTCACGAAATGGGGGTTTAGTAGTGTGTTTCAATCGTGCTTTTTAAAAAAATTGATTTTCTTACTTTAAATTTTTTTTTAAAAATAGTGTTTTTAGATCATGTTGATGTGATAATATCAAAAATAGTTTTAAAAAAAAATAAAAAACATCACTTTGATGCATTTCTGAACAAAAAATATTTTTAAAAACAACTGCAACCATACTATCTACTAGGCATAAAGTCCTTTAGATATAATGATAGCTTAGGGTCTTCCAATAGTCTCGTTTGAACAATGTTCATACAAATTGTCTATAACTAATAACATTAAGATCTAGTCGAGGTGGAATAAGAGACTAAATGTCATTTTGAATCAAAACATTAATTCTTCTAACATTTTTCCATCTAATAACAAATAGAAATTATTATAATAGTTAATAGAAATGAATAACATATTACAATTGGATGTTTTGTAGACATCAAGGTTTTAGGCTGATGAATGCCATCTATTTGGCAAGTTGTTATAGGATAGATTGCTTATTTAGGTGGAGATAAAGATGTCTCCTTTTAAAAAAAATGATATTGAGTTTTATGTATTTGTCGATGAGTTTAAAAGGTTTAAAAATGGAAAGAAGTTTAAGGTTTGTGTGCTGATAGGTGAAGATAGTAATTGTTATATGTTGTTATTTGAAAGATTATTATAAGGTAGAATCCACTAGAGAATAATAGAATCATTTAAAGATGATGATGGACCTTGAAAAGTATAGCCTAAAAAGAGGAATAATGTTTCATCAAATATAACATATCAAAATATATAAATTATATGAATAGATAAATTTAAATATTTATAGCATTTATGATAGGCAATATATCCTAAGAATATACAATTAGAGAATATTCAATTTATGATACCAAGAAGCCTTTATGATTTAAATTTATTGGTAACAAATTTGGCTATGTTTTGTCCTAGGCATAAAGATAAAAATGGTATTTTACAATATCTACTAGAAAAAAAATCATTTTTTTTTGTCTTGCAGATATGTTCAATCTTGTCTATCAATTCAAGTCCAACCTAACATATTTCCTAATAATTTTATTAGAATCCATATTTTTGTAATTGAGTTTTATTTTTTGAAAAACAAAATCAATTCAAGTCCATTCTAGGGTCCGTGGTGATGCGTCTCTGCGTTATCTTCCTCCTACGGCGATGCGTGTTGCCTAAAAATTATCGTGGACGCGACAGCAACTGGTTAAAGCCGCCGACCATATTTCTCTCTCTCCTGAACGTAAAAGTACAGGAGAGCCCCTCTAATGTTCAGTGTTTTCACTTCTTTCAATTTCGTTTCTAATCCTCATTTCTAGTATATAAGTTTTGATATAGTTCGATTGTATCCTCCGATTGGAATTAATTCAATGTCTATTGTGCAATTCGGTCCTCCGGCTTTTAATTTCCGGATTTTCATTTCATCCCTTATACTTTTAATTTTAGATTGTAATCCCTTTATATTTAATATTCATTTCAACCCTTATACTTTTTATTTTTTATTTTCATCCCTATATTTCTTTTTATTTCTAGACTAATCCCTACTTTTGTCCATGTAGTGCTAGGTTTTGATTTTTAATTTTTTTTTGCTTTCTTATATGTTGGGGTGGTATTTTTTTCCAAAAACAATAGTTTTTAAATTTTATTTTGTATCTATGATTATTTAGAAATTGATATTTGTGTTTTTCTCTCTCCATTTGTTCTCTCTTTTAGCATTTTATTCTTTTTTTATTTTTATTTTTAAGTCATATGACTTTTTAATCTGATAATTTGTATTTTTTTGATATTTTTTCAAGTTATTATAATTTTTTTTGTCTTTCTTTTTTATTATTAACACAATAATAAAGTTATTTTTTTATTATGATTTTTTTTGTCTTTATTATTAACACAAAAATTAAGTTATTTTTTACGTATTTTTTTATTAATGTTCTTTATTGTTTTCTCAGTAACTGCAATGATAGTATTAGATGTTACAACTTCAATATTGCTATTTTCAGAATAATGTGTGGTGATCTTTTTTTATCATAATAAATGTTACATATTTATACATTATATTTTAATTTTGGACCAGCATATGTTATTAATTTCTTTCATCCCAACAATTATATTTTTTTTTACTCAGCCCGCAACGTAGTGTTATAATGTTTTTTATTTTTAGTTGAAGTAATTTTTTTCCTAATCAATATTGTTTTTTATTTATTGTATTTTTACATTTTCTCTTTTGTTAATGTTTGTAGGCTTTTTTAAGCCTTTGATTTAATTTCATTTTCTTCCCGTTATTAAAGTAATAATAATAATATTAATATTAAGAATAATGATAATAATTTTAGTTTTTGTTCTTACATGCTTTTTTATTATTATTTTTTCCCCTCATATTTGTTCAATAATGTTTATTGTTTTGACAGTGATAATGATGATAATTTAAGAAGTTAAGACTTCGATATTACTATTATTATAATAGGAGATGTTGATTTTTTTTATTATATCTAATTTTATATACTAAAATATTATATTTTATCTCAATAATTAAAAAGATTATTTCTTCCGCACACGATACACCATATACGGGCATTTAAAGCAGTTTTATCTAAACCCACTATTTTAATTTATAGCCTTCCATTTTTTCTTTTATTTTTTTTTTATAACAAAGCAGAAGCACAGAGAGAGAAGGAAAGAGAAGAGAGAAATGACAACAACAGGTGGTATTAAAGAGTTGGAAGGATCAGCTAACAGTCTTGAAATCGACAGTCTTGCTCGTTTTGCTGTTGATGATTACAACAAGAAACAGGTTCCTTTTTTTTGTTTTCTTTGAAGTCAAATTTAGCCAGAAGAACTTTGTAAAATATTGTTTTATTTCAATTTGATCCCGAGTATTTTTGCAGAATTCGCTTCTCGAGTTCAAGAGAGTGGTGAATACAAAGCAGCAGGTGGTATCTGGGATGATGTACTATATAACCTTTGAGGTAATTGACGGGGGTCACAGGAAACTGTATGAAGCCAAGGTGTGGGAGAAGCCATGGATGAATTTTAAGGAGGTTCAGGAATTCAAGCTTGTTGGGGATGCTCCTTCTGACTCTAGCGCTTAGCTAGGTATATATAATTGACTATCTTTGATATCTTGAAACAAAATTAGTATGCTGTCAAAAATGAACATTTTAACAAACTAGGCAATGTTTCGCAGTCGCATATGGCTTGATTCACATATGCTAAAGGAATGCTTAGCATTTTTAATAACACTGCAACATTGTCATGACCCTAAAACTCTTATGATACCTGCAGAATGCATCTAGATGATAGTAAATAAAAGGGGTCATGTGGAACTCAAAGCAATTTACCATGCTAATGATGGGCACCGGCCTGTTATTGGAGTTAGAGCATGTTAGGGATGTATTTTTAGTTGGATTTGTTTTGCAAAATCCACTCAGATTCCATTTTATTCATCTAGCTTTCTTGAGGTCTTTAACGTCTATTTAAAACCAAAGTCTACAAAGAAGAAAAGTTATTTCTTCTTTGCCAATATGCCACTCCCTTTCCTTGGGGAGAGAAACACCAGGCTAAAAACCCATTTGTTTGCAAATTGGTACAATAGATGCATCTTATTTCTATTTTCTAATCTTTTTGTGCTGATGCATCGTATGTAAGATTTTGAAGCAATGCCTGAAAAATCAACTAGAACATTATAAAGGCAGATAGAAACACAACTACTTGTACCAGATATGTTTTGTAGGAATGAGGTTTGGAACATATGTATATACAGCTAGGTTTGCAAATTGATATGAAGTTGCAATTAGCTGGTCCAAGTATCAGGTTACTTGCCTTGAGGTTCTGTTGTAAGGCATTCACAGGCCTTCTCTCAGGGTGTTCGCTTTAGTCTTAACATAATCATAATACCCTGCGTCTCCAATCTGGTGACCCGAATTATATTGGTTGTGAATCAGGCAAAAACTAGGTTTTGTTGTGTCACGAGTCTATTGAGTTGCAAACATAATTGGTTTCCAGCATAATCTGAAACCAGAAAAGTATACCTGCTATGTTGGACATGGAGAAGGAAACAGAGATCTTTGGTTCAGGTGAAAAGGACAACGTGAGTTTAGCATGGTTGACCCATTTTCTCATAAATTACAAATATGGTTCCCTTAACTTTGTTCTGTGTGGCACTGGCGGATGACCTATGCATTGGATTAGTAAGATTGTTTTAGCTGTGCATTAATTAAGCTGCAACCAGGTGTCCAACAATCTGGGATGTGTTTGATGAATTCTAGAGGAAAGTGCCTTTGAAGTTACAAAATAGAAAATTACTGAGATAGGAAAAGTCGGACATGCTTTATTCATATATGGTTCCTTTGAATTTATATATGGCTTTTCAAGTGCAACTCTTGGAGTGCCTGAGTTCCTCTTGTGTAATTGCAATCTAGACCAAAAAATAAAGTCTCACTTACCTGATCTTTCTCAACAGAGGTACAAGACCATTAAGTTGAAAATGCTTTGCATATATTATATATAACCCTTTTGAGCTAGGTAATTGTTTTTGAAAACCACCAATAGTACAAGTTAGCTAAAATGATTTTGCTGGTTCGATGGCATTGACATGGATGCATTTTACAGGTAATTGATAATGCTGATGGCCTGCTTTTATACGAGTATGAATCTGATGAAGCCTTTTTGATTCAGGTGACTGAAAACTGTCCAGCTTGCTATACTTGGAGTTGATGTTCAAGATAAAAGAAAATAATGCGAGTGGATTTCCTTTTTATGTAATGGGAATGACTAGTTTCAGAATATGGATCTGGACAAAGCTACTCTCGTATTTGTATGAATATTTCAGATTTGTGAATGGATTTATATCTATGCTGGCTACGTTCTTGTATCTCCCTTGATTACTCCTGCCTGATCTTCCCTACCCCTCCGCATGGATCAGGACTTCATCACTGCTATTGAGTGCACATCATCTGTTTTTTCCAGTTTTTTGCTGGAGTGCATGTTAACATGGTGGGTCTGGATTTCATGAGTTTCAAGAACCTGGTCCCTTGAGAAGTAAAAACTTTCCATCTTGGATTTACAGTAATAAAGGAAATGAAAGTCAAAAAAATTCTCTTTGTTAAGTTTAGAGAAGGAGGGGGAGATCTCTCTCACACACACACACACACATATTACCTATAATATAAACGTGAGCAAAACACTGTGCACTGTTTTGCCCACGCCATTATATTTATATATATATATATATATATATATATATATATATTTATATATATATATATTATATATATATATATATATATATTCTTTTGTATTTTTTTGGACAAAAATTATTCATATTTTATGTATTTATGCTTTTAGATTTTATTTTTATTTTTTTCATTTTATTTTTTATACTTATCGTTTTGAAATTTTAATTTATATCAGTTACATTGTATGTTATTCCTCAAATTTTATTATTATTTTCGGTCTCGTAAAACATCGTAGCAATCTACAGTGTTTTCCTGTGCCATGATATATATATATATATATATATATATATATATATATATATATTCTTTTGATGTTTTTGTTCTTTTTGGACAAAAATAATCCATATTTTATGTATTTGTGTTTTTAGATTTTGTTTTTATTAACTATACAATAAAACATGTCCCAGTTTTACTGTGCTAGTAACATCTACTATTAATATATATTTTTGTGAAAGACAAATGGTTGTTGAGGTAGCCGAGATGGTCTAAAGAGAGTCAGATTAAGGTTCTCTCCGAGGGCATGAGTTCGAATTCCACTTTCAACACATTTCTTTTTAGCGAATCCACATTAAAATTAAATTTAATATATATTTTCGAGAAAAATGAACGAATGTTGAGGTGGCCGAGCGAGTTTATGAGGCGGGAGACAAAAATTCCATTCGAGAGGTTGGTGGTTCAAGTCCCACTCTTGATGATTACTACTGTACTTAAAAATATGATTAATTTTTTTAATGATGATGATAATTTTCTTGCTTTTTTAATGATGATGATAATTTTATGTTTGTTATTTCTTTGAAACCTATTAAACAGATAAATCTATATTGATTTAAAATTCATATATTTTATAGAAAACTTGCACTTCACAGGAATTCTGCACAAATTTATTATTTTGATCAAAAATATATTATAAAAAAACAATTAATATTTTTTTATTAAAAAAATATAGTACTGCTCATGACATGTAGTGAGGCATTGGCTAATATATATATATATATATATATATATATATATATATATATATATATATATATATATATATATATATGTTGAGGCACTTTTACTGTACACTTCACGAATGTTCATCTAGACACAATTCATTTTGAATTGCTAAAGTGAAATGATCCTTTTACTTCTAGGACCGAAAACTTTTAACCCTTGGTACCGGGGATATTTTAGAAATTTTCAGGAGACATGGATGGTATTTTTGATTTTAATAGTAAAATTACAAAAATAACTCCCAAAAACGACAAAATATGACCCCTAGGACCGGTGGTATTTTAGAAATTTCCAAGGGACTTGGATGGTATTTCAAATTTATGCATGGTAAAACTATATAGCTTCGAAAATGACAAAAAAATAAACCCTTGGTACCGGGGGTATTTTAGAAATTTTTAGGACACATGGATGGTATTTTTGAATTTCCATTGTAAAACTATGAAAATAATTCCAGAAAACGATAAAATATGACCCCTAGGACCGGTGGTATTTTAGAAATTTCCAGGGGAGTTGGATGGTATTTTGAATTTATGCATAGTAAAACTATGAAAATAGCCTCCAAAAATGACAAAAAATAACACCTGGAATTGACAATTTTTTAGGATTTTCACCCTCGGTTTTTTCATAAATATATTCGGGTCTAGGGTGTATGGGTAATTAATTAATTTTTTTTCCAGAACACTGCAGGTGCATTGTACGGAAGCGCTAGTAGTGTTCCACCCATACGCCTCTTTCAAGTGACATGTGCGGTGTCTTTAGGGGCTTTTGCCTTGTCACCTAGTTCACTTGCATTTCCTCAGCCTCCATACACGGCGCATGTCCTTCTAATGTGATTCTATAATCGTAGATGGATGGTCCCCCCTCCTTTCTCTCTTTGATTATTTACAATTATATCATTGAATTTAAATTGATTATGTGGGTGTTTGGCTTTGCAGTGCCAACAGTAATTGAGCTTATCTTAGAGTCAAACACATATTTTACCAAACATGCAGGCCCGTCAAAAATTTAGAATTTCAGATGCTTTTGCATCCACGACACACTTTATCTCTGCATCAACACGAAAATCACGACCCTCATCTCTACATATCCTCCCTCATCTATGTTCTCACATATGAATCCTCCCTCATCTAGGTTCTCACATATGAAAACTAGTAAAAAAAACCCATATGAATATCCTCTCCCCGACCCTCATCTCTGCCTCTCTTCTCTTATCCCTCATCTTTGCCTCTCTTCACGCTCACCACCCACACACACAAAGGCAAGTCATCTCCCTCACCTCCCTCCCACACACACAAGGCATCAACTTCTCCCTCACCTCACACACGTAAGTGGTAATATCGAGGGCATGTGAGAGTTCAATATGTGGTTCGATTTGTCAAGAGATGCTTTTGCATCCGCGACACACTCTATCTCTACCTCAACACGAAAATCATGACCCTTATCTCTGCAGCTCCTCCCTTATCTGAGTTCTCACATATGAAAACTGGTAAAAAAAACCCATATGAAACATAGTGGTTGTTTCATTGAAACCTATTACACAAATAAATTTATATCCATTTAAAATTTACATATTTTTTTAAAATAAACCTACAATTTCTGTATAGATTTATTATTTTATCCAAATGTATATTATAATAAAAAAATCACAGATAATTAATATTTATTTACGTAAAAAAAATATAGTTCCAACCGCTGATGAGTGCGGGTGACATAGCTAGTGTGTTTATATATATATATATATAGATTGAAAATGATGTAACTGTATTAAAAATATTTGTTTTTGTTTTTATTAAAAAATACATCAACAAGAGATTAAAAAATTATATACAAAATTAATAATTATATTGTTGGAGAGTTTTTTAAAGTAATTATTTGATTATGTATCTTACTTCTATTAATTGTATAATTAAATCATATATAAAATAATTGTACTATTTTTAAAATGACTCTTCTACATTGCTCTTATTATTGGAGTAGATATAGATAAAAAAAAACTATATTTACACTATTAAAATTATATTTGTTTGTTTGTTATGTAGACATGATTTGTCACTATATTTAAAATATATTTATGAATAAAAATTAAAAAAATATTTATTTTAATTATTTTTATTTTTGAAGAAAAAAACAAATGTTTAATTTAATTGAATTATTAATTATATTTTATTTTTATGATTTTTAATCTACAATATTTAAAACAATGTGTGTGTGTGTGTGTCTTTTAAAGTAATTTCACATGTTGACAGCAATATGAAAAGTATAGTAACCAAACACACGAAATTGTTTTTCATTAAACCTCAAATTTAACCACAATTTTAACCAAATATTTCAATTTCAATTACGAACCACATCTAAAATCGTTTTTTCATAAAAACATTTTTTTTTCAACCTCAACCACTACCACAATAGTTGTTACAAACAGACCCTATATATGGTATGTTTCATTTCAGTCCTTAATCTTTTCATTTTTGGTTCCTTTAATAATTTTGGTATGCAAGGTTTTTGTTCTACTTTTGTCCCCCAATTGAAATTAGTCATATATGCTACATTTTATTTCGGTAATTATTCTTTAATTTATTCTAAAATTATACTATATTGGTTTTTTAATCCCTTTATTATTTTTTGTCCCACAATTTTAATTTGTTTCATTTTTATCCTTCAATTGGAATTATATATATATATATATATATATATATATATATATATATATATTCAATTTGGCATTTATTCTTTTAATTTTTCATTTAGTATTGTTTTTTTTTGTTTCTTGTGTCCTTCTTGAACAATATTTATTTTTTGTGCGTATTTATTCATTTATACTTTTAGTTTATGTTCTTACATTTTATCATTTTATTTTTGATTGGAGTTTTATTTTTATTCGATTCATTTTTGAAATTTTTATCATTTTAATTTTAATATTGGTCCTTGTTTTCCTTTGTTGTTTTTTGCTTTCTATTATTTTTATCTGGTTTTTGGATCAAATGGTTTTATTATTTTATTATTTCTGCACTAATAATGATAAGTTTAATGATTATTTTTTTATTCTTCAAAGCAATTTAATGATTTTAACTGTTTGGGCAGTGATATTGATAATAATTTTAACTATCATAGTAATGATAATGACATTAATGTAAGGATGGATTTTCAATTTATATTTTCTTCTTTTTACAGATAAAAAATAAACTATTTATTTTTGTTATTGATTATTGCAAGTGTTTTCACAATTTATATTTTATTTATTGTGTTTAATTTAAATTGAATTATAAAATAAAATAATCTTAATACAGTGAATTCAATAATTCAAATATCTAAATCTTTTTTTTTAATGATAATAATAATTTTATACTGGTTATTTCGTTGAAACTTACAAAAAGAATTATATTGATTTAAAATTCATATATTTTATAGAAAAACTTGCACTTTACAGGATTTTTGCACAAATTTATTATGTTGCCTAAATTTATATTATATTTAAAAAATCTCACAATTAATATTTTTTACTTTGAAAAAATAGGGTTCCGGCCATAACAAGGTGCAAATGTGATGTGAACCGCTCCAAAAACATAGCAAGGACCCATTACATATTCAAGGGCTTGTTTCGTGGTTTTAAAGGTTGCAACTGAGTCAGAATTGTAAGGACCGTTGGAGTATCAATATATAGGAGGAGTCTAATACAACCTTATTTGAGTCATGAATTGAGGACAACAAAGAAGCCAAAATAATCGCACTACAACTTTAAAACATGGGATTAATGGGTAGATGGAAGGCTATAAAACAAACTTAATGGTTTTTATTTAATTTTGTTAGCTATAGCCAAGGCTTGTTTGGGCTTAATTAAGACTTTGTTTTCGGTTATAATTCAAGGTTTGTTTAGATTAAGTCATCTGCTTTTCAATCTAGGATTTTAGGGTAGTTTTGAGTGAACCTCATTTAAGTCCACATAAAGGGTTCATTAAGGGTACTTTTGAACAACTATCTAAACTCATGTAATCCTAATTTCAACACCCATTGATTAAATTTAAATTCTGAACTTTTCAATTTATATGTGAGAGTGATTCTTGTATTATTTAGTCCTTGAATTAAATGAATCAGACTTATTGAAGATTAACTGGCTTTGTTACGACCCGATTCCCAGATCCGTGATCGGCACATAGGCATGGTCCCTCTCCAAAGTTCCACACCTATACAAAGCTAAACTTACACACAAACTTATCATTCAACTTCAGAATTTAACGCAACGGAAATAACAAAGTAAACTTTATAACATAATTTGATTGTCTTCATACAAGAGTTGATTATATACAATTATAATTGTGGAGCACTAACTAGACATATGAATAAAAAGTGTCGACTATAACTAAAATAGCAGGTTCTGAGTGCACAACAAAAATGACATGCTAGCAAGCTACAAGCCTGAAAATGATAAATAATGAGGGGGTGAGTTAAACAACTCAGTGAGTAGATAATATCTAATATACACATAAGAGATAATACAACAAAGAGAAGTATATTATCAAATCAACTCGAAGTTCTTACAAGAAGTTTCTCAAATAAGTCATAACAAGAATTTAATAGGTAAAGCTCATCAGAAAATCAAAATGCAATGAGCATGAGGCTTCGTACTGTGGGATGATCAGTCCACACAGGTTGGTGACTCCCCCGACCAACTAGGGTTTCAGATACGATGTGTACAAGGCTAACACTACCCTGTTAGCATGTGTATTCTAACTGGCATACCATAGGTATATCTTATAATCAAATAAACATATTCATATCTCAAGGCTCAACTCATGGTCAATCAAATGAGGAGCTATCATTTCACAAACAAATATAGGCTAACATCAAGAACGTATATTCAACAAATGATTATGCTTTATCGTATCAAGAATAGTAATCAAGGTATATATATTATCAAAAAGCATAATCCAATTCATTTTAGCAAATTTAAATATTTATACTATTTTTCATGCATATTAAATATTATCGACTCACCAGACTTAGAAGCAAACAAGGTTCAAATGTTGATGTCCTGCAGGTTGAATATC
>CM063596.1:2300633-2341761 GCA_032356905.1 Salix exigua
TCTTAAATAGTATTTATATAGATTTTTTTGTTAATGTGTGCTCCAATGATAATCATTTTTTATATAATTGTAAATACAATTCAATTATTTTATATGTAATTTAATTATGCAATTAATAAAAGTAAGTTATATAATTAAATAATTACTTTTGAAAACTGTCTGATAATAAATTTATTTTTTTTAATTATATTTAAATTAAAAATAAATAAATTTAAATATAATTAAAAGACCCGTAATATTTGAAATTTAAGCTTCTTAATGTATGTTTTTCAAGTAATTTAATTAATGTTACTTTATTGTCTTTAAGTGTTAGAAAAACTTAAAAAAAATGAACACATCAACAAATAACCAATAAGTTCAAACATAATTAATTAAAATACATTCTATTACAAATTAATACCCCTATTTTTATGCTAAATATTATTATAATAATTAATAATAATTTATAATTTATAATAATTAATATAAAAACCATCACACCCCACCCGTTCCCTACATCTAAAAAAACCTATTCCCATTCTTGTCTTCTCCTCCCGCCACCCCCGCCTCCACATCTAAAAAAAAACCTTATTCCCATTCTTATCCCCCTTCCCCGACTCTCACACACACACACACACCCGATCCATTAACACCACGACCACTCTACAAGTTCTAGATTTTGCCTCTGTTTAGCCACAAAATAGCAGCAAGAATGAAGATTTTTACTTGGATGGTTTTGGTGGGCTAATTGCGATGGTAGCAGACATTGGAGCTGAAAAAACAAGCCTAGATTGAAACAACACATCCTTCCATTACTCCACTCTATCTTCCTTCAATTACTCAGTATTTTTCTTCAAAATCACAATAAAAGAGGAAGAAGATGGTGATGCGAGAGCTTGTAGCGGGAGGAGCAAGCGGTGTGGTGGGCAATGGGTTTTTTTGTTCAATATTTTTATGCTAATTTTTCGTGTTTTTCTTGTTCGAATTGGTTGAAAATATATCATGTGTTTTTCAATTGTTTCAATTGTGAATTCATTGTGTTGTTGCGTGTTTCAATTTAGACAATGCAACGATAACATTCTTACAATGATTGGATTAATTTGTTGTCTCTACAGACAAAAATATGTCCCAAAAAGGAAAATTCATTTTGGCTCTTCATTTAGCTCTCTGTTGAGAGACAAATTTAACAAAAATAATCATTTTTTTAATAAAAAAATATGTCTTTGCTCGCTCGATGGCTAGTCCCGTTGGACCTGAGCATGCCATGATCTATCCATGGTTTTGTACAAGCTTATGTTTATGTTTAAAACTAGCCATTTAAATCTGTATTTCATGTGTTAATTTTTATGATTATAATTTTAAAAAAACATATTAGGTAAACTAAAAAGCCTATACAAACATCTAATAAAATAAACCAATAGTTATTTCTGTAAATAAATAAATAAGTCGTTAATAATATCCAAGAAAAAAACTTGAAAAAAATTAAGAGATGAATGAAGATCAAGATGTTCAATCACATAAAATAAGAGATGAATGAAGATCAAGATGTTCAATCACATAAAATAAAACATTCACTTGATTATGTTATTAAAATTATTTATTTAAATCAATAAAAAATAAATTCATGACATAAAAAACGCATAACTTAAAAAGATAAATCCAAATAACATTGACTAAATAAACAATGCCATAAAAATATTATGTAAGATCGAACAAATCAATAATATTATTTCAAAATAAATATTTCTTATTTAAAAATAAATTTCATTTGCATAAAACCAATAATTTGTTATAACAATCCTAAGAAAAACCCTTATATAGCTACCCATAATTTTATTTTTTATTTTTTTGGGGGATTCTATGTTAATAAATGTTCTTAAACATATTTTTGAATCTAAAAGGCAAAAGTTTTTGCATGTGAATTGTTTTAATATTTTAAAAATGATTTTGAGAGAGTTTGTTTTTGCTTTAAAATGTTTTTAAATTATTTTAATATGTTAATGTAAAAGGAAATATTGATGTATTTGAAATAAAAGGTATTTTAAAAGCAATCATTGTCACAATACCAATATATATATATATATATATATATATATATATATATATATATATATTATAGAATATATTATGTTTCATTATTTATCTACATTAATAAAACACATTTAAAAAGATTTTTTATATTTAATTGATATAAAAATAAGTGTTAAAAAACAAGAGTTAATCAATGATTATCTAAACTTGTATGAATGTATTTGCGTGTGTATCCATTATTGATTTGTCAAACCACCATTGAATAACGATATAGTTGTATACCTTTATGAAGTATGGATGGACGACTTTAATGATTAGTGAGCACTAGCAATTTCCCCATGTTTCGTCGTGAACAAAACTATACTTTTTTCATGCAAAAATATATATTAATAGAATGAGATTTGAGATTTTTATTAATATAGAAATTAGGAAAAATAATTGATTTGTGCATAATTTTTATGGAGTGTAACTTTCTAATAAAATATATAAATTTTTAATAGATATAAATTTATCTACTTAATAGGTTTTAACAAAATCACCGCCATAAAATTATCATCCTCATTAAAAAAGATTCGGATACTTGAATTATCAAACTCACTCTATTAGGATTACTTATTTTCATAATCTAATTTAATTAAATATAATAATAAAATATAAATTATGAAAACACCTACGATAACAAAATAACAAAAATAAATAATTCATTTTATATTTATCAAAAGAATAAAACATCATTGAAAATCCATTACAAAGTTACTATCATTATCATGAACATAACAACTAAAATTATTATCATCACTACTGCAAAAATAATTAGAATCATTACATTGTTCGGAAAAAATATTTTTATAGAAAAGTAAGCAAATAAACAATAAAACAAACAATCACTAAAATTATCATTTTTATTTTCGCAAACAATAAAACCATAAAATTATCTTGAAAAATAAAAAATAACTTTAACAAAAGGGCAAAAACAATCAACAAAAGAAAAACTAAAATAAATATTCTAAGTATAAAAACACCATATGATTAGAAGAACAAATAAAAAGAATAGAAAATAAAAAAATAACAAAGAGAAAAAGATATTACTAATATGAATAAAAATTTCATAACTGAACCGAATAAAAATAAAACCTCAACAAAAATAAAAACTAAAATTAAAAGCATAAATGAATAAATACAGATGAAAAATAAACATTGTCCAAGAAGGACTAAAAATCAAAGGAACTAATACAAAAGAATATGTGATAAAATAAAAAATAAAATATATAAGTAATTCCAATTGAAAGAAAAAATTACAACAAATCAAAACCTTGTAATCGAAAAAAAATAAAAGAATTTTTAAAAACATAATGCAAGTATAACCACCATAAATTAAATTTCATAATTGAACAGAATAAAAATGAAAGTCCAACAAAAATAAAATGAAAAAAATTAAAAATAAAAACTAAAAGCATAAATGCATAAACATGGAGAAAAACATTGTTCAAGAAGGACAAAAAAACCAAAAGAATTAATTCCAAATAAAAATTAAAAGAATAAGTGTAAAAATGAGAATATATATATATAATTGAATCAAATTGAAGGAAAAAAATACAACAAATCAAAACTTTGAGACCAAAAACAATAAAAGGATGTAAAAAATACAGTGTAATATTTTAAAAAATTAAAAGAATAAGAACTGAAATGAAAAGTAATATATCCGAGCAATTTAATTGGAGGACAAAATTAGAAGAAATTAAAACTTGTTGACCAAAAATATTAAAGTAACCAAAAACAAACCAAATATCAAAAGATTAATAACTGAAATGAAACATACTAATATTATCAATTTCAATTAAAGGGCATCTGTTCAAACAATCAAAAGTTTCATTGAAGAAATCAATAAGAAAAACAAAATCAAAAGTCCAGGGACTCGAAATGAACAAACCAAGCAATATGAAGGATTGTATTGTAATTTTCGACAACAAGAGAGAGAAAGGGGAGAAAGAAAACCGTCCACCGGCGATACCACGACCACATTCCCATGACATGCACCGATCGGGAGGTAGAGGACATGGTGACGCACCAGATGACACAGAACTCTACATGCCCCCACTTGAATGACGTGTGTGCGTGAAACACCTGTCGAGAGCGTCTTTGCAAAATGCCTCCAGTGTTTTAGAAAAAATAAAAACAGTAAGTTACTTATAGACCCTTGGACCCATTGATAACCAAGAAAAACTAGTAGAGAAAGTACAATACTACTCCAAGCTCCATGCTTTTTTTTCTTTCTTTTTCAGGGTTATTTTCTTGTTTTATTATGCATGAATTTATGAGAGAAAAACACCCTCCACTATTCCGCATCATTTTCTTATCACCGAGGATAAAATATCAGTTTTATTATGCAAAGAAAATAAAAATATCATCCATATGTCCTGAAAATGTCTAAAATACCCCTGGTTCGAGGGGTTAAATGTTTTTGGTCTTGGGGTTAAATGGAAATTATACTGTTTGAATTCACAATAATCTATGTTTATATGCACAATTAAAAGTGAAGAGAAGAAATGACAACTTTTATTTTATAGTTAATGTTTATTATTATTTTCTTAAATGGTTTTTTATATCAATAGTATAATTATCAATGAACATAAAAAATATTAAAATAATATTTTTAAGCTATAACAAACTGTTAACACATACCAAAAAATAAATTATAACACCTCAAACACTCGTAAAGTGTTGGTTAATTACTAAGTTAATATATTTTCCATGATGAATCTCCCTTATATCTCTTTCTTAAAAAATATACAAAATATATTATAGTCATTCAAAAACTAAACAAAAGAACATGAATTTAATATTTTTCAAATAATTATTTTTAAAACATATGCAAAAACACAAACCCACTCTTCGAACAACCACTAAATGTTAATTCATTGATTGATTGATATATTTTATTTTCTAGGGTGACTTACCCCTTCTAAGTATCTCTTTATTAAAAATTAGTAGTTTGGTCATGATATGGAAAATTAATTAATAATTTGTTTTATAAAATAATTGTTGTTTCCACGCTTTCTCTTACGTGTAGAAGTCAATGAAGGTTGGCTACATTAGCTTGCTCACCAACATTGGAAAAAAAAACTAGTATTTGAATATATTGAGACGGGTATTGTATTTTAAAAATGTTTTTGACAAAAAAATTATCCTTTTACTTTGAATTAAATTATTTTATTATTTTTATATCATTTTCATGTGGTGATGTCAAAATTAATTTTTAAAAAATATTGTTTTGATGTATTTTTGAATAAAAAATAATTTTAAAAATAACCTTCATCACACTCCAAAATAGGCGATTAAAAGTGATTGGTCTTCTAATGGTTACATAATTATTAAGTGATTATAATTGATGCTTGAACATGTTTTAGAGGGTGTTTGGGATTGTGGTGCAACCGGAGGTTGCAAAAAGTGAAGTGTTTGGGTGTTTAATTATTTTTGAAAAGATGGAATTTAACCATGGGACCCACTTAATTCACTATCCAAACTGAGTTTCATAAAAGCAGGAATTGGCATCTTTCTGTGTGGTGGGGTGGGGTGGGCCAAGGTAATATATATATATATATATATATATATATATATATATATATATATATATATATATATATATATATTAAAATAAGATAATAATATATTTTTAATATTAAAATAATCTAAAATTTAATTACAATAAATAAATATATTAGAAGGAGATAACAATATAATTTTGTCTCACAATCCTAATTTTGTTTCGAATAATATTTTATTATATGTTTCGGATCGAAGAAACCTTCACGTATGGGTTTATAATTCATGATAAAATTACAAGTAATTTGATGATAAAATAAAAACAAGTGTCTAATTTACTCCATTTATTAATTACATTTAATTATTATAATTATTAAATATTTAAAAATAATACACACACACACGCATACGCACACTTTAAAATAATTTCACAAGTTGAAAGCAATATAAAAAGTCCAGTAAACAAACACATGAAACTACTTTTTATTAATTTTAAACTCAACCACAGCTTTAACAAAACATTTCAAAGCGTATTTTGAATCGCAACTAAAGTGTTTTCATGAAGCTGTTTTTAAAACCTCAATCACAAAAGCAAAGGCAATAACAAACACACCCTTAGAGTATAGAGTTCATGTTTAAAAGAGTTAAATGCAAGATGATAATCTATGTTAAGGTGGGGTAAAATATTAAATCCAAATGATGGGAGATGACTTGTTTCCAAACCTAACATCATTGAGTTTAGCTACATGATGAACTCAAACACTACCGTAAAATCGGAAAATACATAGGAAAACACCAATGAAATTTTTTGTTGTGAAATTTATTGATAGTTTTTTCGTCTTCTTATCTATTGGTAAACACTAATGAAAATATTTTGTCGGTATATACCAACAAAATTACAATATGAAAAGAAAAAATATATACGTCGGATGACATGAAACCTTTATAGACATTATTACCAATTTAAATTATATGCGTGTAATTATTGATAATAACTATAACAAGAATATTATAGTGAGATTAAAAAACCTTGAAAGGACTGATGACATGACATTGTTATTTATAGATTAACTAACATATATATTCCATCGGTAAACGCATTGGTGATTTTTCAATTTATGAGCTGATCATCAACCCTCGTCTTCCTTTCCTTTTTTTCTCATTTCTTCTTTATTTTTCTCGTCATTGCTACCCCCTCCCCCTCTCAATTTCAATACAAAAATTTGGTGACCATAACTTTGGACATTTATGTTATGATTCAAATGTTTTTAGAATTGTGCACTTTAAGTAAACATATCTCTACCATTTTTAATTTAATTTTAATATTTATTTTTTTGCATATTTTTAAAGTGTATTGATTTTGTTTGGGTGTTTACTTGTTTTATATTTTTTTCTCATAAAATTGTCTTGTATGGATTTATGATTTGTACATGTTAGAATTTGTATATTTGTATTTGTTTAGTTAATGTATTTAATTAATACATGATTATTGTATATATGTTTGATATAAATAGCAAAAGATCATTCATGGATATATTGAAAATCACCCTAAAGATTGTGCAAGTATGAATTATCATAATGGAATTAAGGGTTTTATTAACTACTAAATATCTAATCTGAGAAACATTAGTGGAGACGATATTATATGTTCATGAAGAAGATCCACAAACAAAAACTTTATTGATCTAGATGTTGTCATGATGCATCTTTTACAAAAAACAAGTTTATGGATGAATAGTTGTGTTAGTATGCACATAATGTTTTTTCGTTTCTTATGAGACCAAAGTAGCAAAGATGGTTGGGTCAACTTTTAGTTCTTGCAATGTGCATGAAGTTGTAGATGCCAACAATAATTCTTATAGGAATATGATTATGGATGCGATGATAATGAATTAAAGAGTGCAAATGAATGTTCATTCAGTAGATAAAGAACCTAATAAGGACGTAATTAGGTTGTTTTAACTTTTAAAAGTTACGACGAACCATTATGAGATGGTTGCACAGATCATAATAAATTATCAGTCATGACACGTGTTCACCATCAAGTTAGATAATGGTTGAGTGAGGATACTTATTCCATAATTATTAAACGAGTAAGAAGTATTTTACTTTAAGGAACAAGCTGAAAAGAATTATTATTATGTCTGCTAAATCTATGATGAAATATTTGGTTTAAGATACTAAAAAATTAACATGTATCCAAACTTTTGCATGTTGTACTACTTTGAAAACCAAACGTTGACTCGAGTGCAAAACATGTGAGAATATGTAATACAAAGACAAAGTCGACAGAGAATAGAGTCTTGTCGCACATATAAAACTTAAATATTTCCTAACCATACCTAGACTGTGTAGGTTATTTAAATCACCAACTATTATTGAGCATATAATATGTCATTGTTCACATGATACGGTTGATGGAGTGATGGTGCACCCTTTGATGGCGAAGCCTAAAAACACTTTAATTGTGTGCATATTTAGTTTTCAATGAAAACACAGTAACAAACGTCTTCATTTACTTACAAACAAATTCAATCCCTTCATGTCATTTTCTGTTCCTTATTCATGTTGCCCGATTATACTCATAGTATATAACTTTCCATTAAGGGTGTGGATGAGGTCAAAGTTCATGTTTTTATATATGATCATACTCGGTTCTTATGGTCGAAACCGTAAAATAGATGTTTGTCTTTGATTGTTGATTAATAAGTTGAGACAGTTGAGCTTATCCAAGGCTTTGACTTATGATGTATGGAGGAAATAAATTTTTAGATGAATGTCGTTTTGATGTGGATTATCATGATTTTTTTATATTTATAGAATGGTTTTTAAGTGGAACACGCATGAAAAGGTAGCATGTCCATACTATATAGAAACCAACAAAGCATTCACGATGATAAACAAATACTGAGATAACTTTTTTTCGATCATTGATGATTTTAGCCAACAAATCACAAGTATACAAAGAAAACAATGTTCTTGTTATAATAGTTGTGAGAGATGTTGCACCACCACTATAGTCAAATGAAGAACTGTAATATTCTTGTTATAATAGTTGTGTCATTATTTATAATTTTCAATTCGATGAGTAGAGGTTTTGTAATTTTGGTGTAACTCATAATTGAGTAAAACAAGTATTTTCTAGGAGCTTTCTTACTAGAAATTCAAACTTCTCCCTTATAACCTTGATATCATAAGCACAGGAAAAAACATGTTTGAGAACATTTTTAACATGGTTATGGACGTAAAGGGAAGACAAAGGACAACATTAAAGCTAAAATGGATATAACTTTGTGTTGTCATTGTAAAATTATGGAGTTGGTTTATGATGTTTGATGGGTTGCAAAGCCTACAGCCAACTTCTTATTAGATAAGAATTCACAACTACTAGTTATAAATAGCTTAAAAGTCTATGTTTTCCTAATTGACATGCCTCAAATATATCAAGGTTGCTGAATTTGGAGGATTGCAGATTATATAGAATGAAAAGTCATGACTACCACATGTTTATATAAACACTCACTCCATTAGCATACCAGGATACACTCATCAAAATTAGTCATTTTCTTAAGGATATATGTGTCGTTAAGTTACATACAGAATCCTTGTGCAGGTTTAAAACAAATATTGTTCATACAATCTTTAAACTTGAGATGATATTCCCTCAATTAGTTCCGTATATGATCATAACCTTAAGAATGAAAAGTCGCAACATAGATGTCTGTCTTCAATTGTTGATTAATAAGTTCCAACAATTTAGGTCATCTGGGGTTTTTGACTTATGATGTATGGAGGAAATATAAATTTTAGATGAAGACAATTTTGATGTGGATCATCAATGATTTTTCTTATTTACGTAATGATTTATAGGGAGAGCACACATGGAAAAGTAGCATGTTCATATTGTATGAAATACAATAAAGCATTCATGCTAACAAACAGAGAAAAGTAATTTGTTTTTTAATGTCACTAATGGTTCTTGCTAACAAATAACAAGTATAGAAAGATAAAAAAGAACTTTTTTATTGGAAGAGTTGAGAGAGATGTTTCACCACTGCTACTGTTGAGTGAAGAACTACATAATGTCGTGTGGGAGTATAGTGATATTATTTATGATTTTCATTCCGACAAACAGTAACTTTCCTAGTTTTGGTTTAACTCACAATTGGGTAAAACAAAGTATTTAAAGGGAGCTTTCTTACTAGAAATCCAATATTATCCGCTACAACCTTGATGGCATAAACATAGAAAAAAATATTTATAGCATTTTCAACATTATTATAGATGTAAAGGGGAAGACAAATGACAACATCAAAGCTAGAATTAATGTAACTTTGTTTTGTGACCGTAAAAATATAGAGTTGATTTATGATATTTCACGAGTCGCGAAACTCAAACCCAACTTTGTCTTGGACAAGAATTCACAGCTACTAGTCTATATACGACTTAAAGTTTATGGTTTTCAAATGGACATGCCTCAAACATATCAAGGCTGGTGAATTTGGAAGGTTGCAGATTGTATATAATGACTTTTTATTCAAACACTCATTTCATTAGCATGTTGGGATTTTTTTTCAAATGAAATATGGGATACACTTACAAAGGCTAGTCACTTCCTTAAAGATATATGCATCATCAAGTTACAAACACAGTAACTGGGGAGGTTTAAAATGAATATCGTTTATACAATCTTTAAACTTGAGATGACATTCTCTCCATTATTGTTTTGCTCAATGGAGCATCTCCCCATCCCATACATTTATAATATAAGGCAAAAGTTGGAGGCAATCCAATACATATATATATATATATATATATATATATATATGTATTTGAGAGGTTAGGGATTGCAGATGCATAATAATTAAAATTACACTATCTTTTTATGTATAAATCACAACATTCATTTAATTTTATACAAGTACTTGTTCAATCTTAAGAGAAAAGTATAAAATAAATCACAAGTTGAGTCTTTAATATGTGGGGCTTATATTGTTGCAGAGATCACAATATTTATCTCATTTTATTTTAAGCCTTAAATGAAAACAAAAAGATCAACAAGTCCTAATAATTATGTTAAGTATCTATAAGAATATGACCATGGTAATGCAATAGAAAATCATCTCGAATTATTTTCACATGTCATAAGTTGTAAAGATATTGGTATAAAACTTATCTCTAGTAATTTTTACATTAAAGATATGAGTGAGAGATGTTATTTGAAAATAGGATAAATTCATTATATTTCTTATTCAAAAACATCATTGTATTTTAAAATGAAAATTATTTTGAAAAACAAACTTAATCACACTCTCAAACATGCTTTTAAATAACACATGGTAAGGTCTATCTGAACCCCTTGACAATGGGTTGCCAAATGTTTTTGAAAAATATTTTGTATTTTAAAATTAATTTTCCTAGATGCTTTTAGATTATTTTATTGTGATAATATTAAGGATATTATTTTAAAATAAAAGGATATTATTTTATATATTTCTAAATAGAAAATATTTTAAAAACTCAAAAACCCACAATGCACGTGGTCATGAATGCCCATGAATTCCCCATAAATAACTGAACATATAATAACTGAAATGATAACTGAAATACTACACCATTAAGGCTAATTAATTTCCCATGGTCTTTCCCCTGCTGCATCCTGCGCATGGTCCATACCACGATCTGCTCATTCTCCTGCACGTTTCACGCCCATGAACTGATGTGCACTGAACTTATCACCTCCATGCCAACAACAAAACTCTAATAAACGACTACGTTTCTTAATTCCATCTTTAATGGAAGATGTTAGAAAGTAGCCATTTCTTATTTAATTTTTCCCTTGGCAAAATATTTGTCTTCCCACCGTCCATTGACATCTATTTGACAAAAACATACATAATTCATGTGTTGTTTTTAAGTGTTTTTATATGAAAAAATAATTAAATTAGTCTTTTTTATATATAATCTTTATTTGTTGAGGTTAACAAATATAGGTGTTGTTTGAGTTTACAATGAATCACCCATTAAAAATCTAATGTGTGATTCATTATATCACCTAAGTTCTTACCCTTTGAAAATTTTTAATACTATATAATAAATAAATAAATATGATTAGTGATAGTAGGAATAGTAAATTCCATTAATCATACTCGTAAATCCAAGTTTTGCGTTACAATCTGATCTGCAATTGTTTATGTGAATTCCAAGTTCCAATGATCAAAGATAAGCTATATAAAAATATAAATGAATTTTTCAATAAAATATTTTCATTGATAGAAATGTCCACCCACCAAATGTCAAACATCACCGTAGACAAGCAACGAAAGACTAAATTTTAAAAGGATTTTTGAATAAAATAAAAATTTATTATGGTAATTTTATATCATTTTAATATGATGATATTAAAAATATTTTTTTCAAAAACAATTATTCTAATACATTTTAATCACCAAAACTCTCTCTCTCTTTTAGGAAAGCTTGCCTGATTGAGTGCGTTTTGAAAGTATTATTTTTCAAAAATATTTTTATTTTTTAAAATGTCCTGAAATAAAAAATATTTTCAAAATATTTTTTCACACTGAAATAAGCCTTAAAAGTTGTTTTCTATTGTAATATTTATTATTATTTTCAAGAGTATTTTTATTTAAAAATATATGAAGATGATATTTTTATATATGTTTGACATCAATATTAAAATAATTTTAAAATGAAAAATAATTAAAATAAAAATTAATATTTTTATATCATTTAAATATACTGATATTAAAAATATTTTAAAAAATAAAAATATATTATTTTAATATTGATGAATGAAAATCTAAACGAGATGAAAAGATAAACGGAAACATGAAGAGCCACGTGTTAAGCAATGAGAGGGTGCCAGCATGGACCAGAAGTGGATGCCACCTGGGAAATACGGGACGCGAATAATTGTGGGAAAGAAGAAGCGTGTAAGATGTGATGCAATGTGGTTTTAATAATTGGGAGGACAAAACAAAACAAAAACATCATCGGGCAAGTAAAAGATGAATGGTGGCACGTCACATGCTTTGCTTGGTAACTGCAGAAATGTTTTTGGTACAATTGGCTTTTGAAAACACTCTGTCTAAACGCCAGTGATGGTAAAGTATATATTTTTATTTTTAAAAATTATTTTTAATATCAGTATTTAAAATGATCTAAAACATCAAATTTATTCGTTTAAAATAATAATTTTTTTGAAAACAGCATTTGAAACAGGATCCCAAACGGGCTATCATACGTTTCGAGTTTTATTTTTAAATCATATTAATATAAAAATTATTTTTATATAGGAAAACATTTTTAAAATCACTGCTCCTCATTGAGAATTATTTCCCAAATTAAGAAACCATTGTTACAAAACAAATTTGATAAGATGGGCACAATTAGCTTTATAAATAAATAAATAAATAAATAAAAGGAGCATAATGAGTCTCTCAAAATGATAATTATTTCCTAAATTAAGAAACCATTACTTCAGCTATTTTGTTTTTCCATTCCTTATCTTTGAATCGGACTCTTCCTTCTTTTTCTTGATCGAAGCTCTGTACTCGATATTGAATTGAATTCACAGTTACAAATGAAACGGAAGCACTTTTATAAGTGTTTTTAAAAGTGAAAACAAAATCAAGACTCAAGTTATTGTTATTTTCGAATTTAATAACGCAAAGAAAGTTTCTTGCATTTCAGTTCCATCACAAAAAATCAATTCTTTATCTTCTTATTCGTTACATTATCTGTTTTATTCTCTCAAGAAACCCTCATCAAACAGGTTTTTGGGTTGAAATGGTATAGAAGTTCAAGATTTTGGTTTCTGGCTCTGTTTCTTTGTGGTTTTCCTAGTATGTTAAAGTTATGGTACACTCCTGACCCTTCTGTACCATTTTCTCCTGATCCTTGTGTGACTAGTCACTCACAACTGCAAAAGTCTTTTTCTAATAGGCATACAAGACAGCAGCTTGGTCTTGTTTCAAATGGCGAAAGAAATGGTAAAAATGATCAAGAAGTAGGATCTGTGAATGCCCGGGAGCTAAAATTTGAGGTGGGTTTTGGGTCAAACGAAGTAAAAATGAGTCTTCGAAAGGTGCGGTTGATTTTCAGGGTAGAATATCTGGCGGGGTTGAAGAGGACAGTGATTTTGGGACTATTTGAACTGTATGAATCCTCAATTCAATCTAGCATTTGATCCTAATGCAAACTTGTGATCACGTGGTCACGCAACCCACAACCAAGAATAAAATTTAGTTCCGTAAAACCAAAAATGTCTGATAGGAGTGTGACACAATGGAAAACACCTGCACTATTGGAATGAGTAGAATGACGCCACGAAGCCTCGTAATGTTTTGAAATGTTTAAAAAGAAAAATACATGAATACCCTTAGTGGCTTAGAATTAGGTTAAGGGTGTTGTGGTAATTGCATAAGCTTATAGATATAAATAGAGAAAAGGAAAGGAAAAAGAGAGAGAAATAGATTTGCAATTTGAGAGAGAAACGGAGAGAGAGAGAGAGGAAGAAGAAGAAAAGAAAAGAGGGAAAAAGAAGAGGAGGAGAAAAGAAGAAGGAGTAATAAGTTGTTAAGGTAATGTGTGTTTATTTATGTATAAATGTGATTATTAGCTATGATTTTGCTTGTATTGATTGTTAGGGTTTGAGAATTTTATTTGAGTTTGATTGATGAATTAAGAGAGATGTTAAGGGTTGAATGTGTTGGGTAATGGTTTAATTAGTTTGATTGTAGATGATTTTGAAGTTATTTGATATGTTTGGTGTAAGAAAATGTTGATAAATGGTGAAATAATGTTGATGAATTTCGAACCTTTCTAGAATTCTAGCTGAGGTTGAAGATGAATTATGGACAAAATTTCAATATAGTTGTGAATTGAAGAGGAGTTCAATTTAGCCCTTCAATTTGATAAAATTACAATTTGACCCTAATAATATAAGAAAAATTCAGAATGGTCCCTAAGTGAAATATTGGTATTTTTAGATTGGTTTGATGGAAAATTAAAGCTCATTGATGGATTATTATCAATTTTACAATTGTGTATTTTGAACTAGACTTCGGATGAAAGCATTGTTTTAGGTTTTGCGAAAAATGGATAATTTGATTCAAAAACACATAGGATTATGAGTTGAACTCTTAGATATGTTATTAAAGATATTTTAATTCTTTTGAGTCATTTTTGAGTATATCTTCTTTTACATATTCATATAATCATGATATTCAACCTGCAGGACATCAACATTTGAACCTTGTTTGCTTCTAAGTCTGGTGAGTCGATAATATTTAATATGCATGAGAAATAGTATAAATATTTAAATTTGCTAAAATGAATTGGATTATGCTTTTTGATAATATATATACCTTGATTACTATTCTTGATACGATAAAGCATAATCATTTGTTGAATATACGTTCTTGATGTTAGCCTATATTTGTTTGTGAAATGATAGCTCCTCATTTGATTGATACCATGAGTTGAGCCTTGAGATATGAATATGTTTATTTGATTATAAGATATACCTATGGTATGCCAGTTAGAATACACATGCTAACAGGGTAGTGTTAGCCTTTGTACACATCGTATCTGAAACCCTAGTTGGTCGGGGGAGTCACCAACCTGTGTGGACTGATCATCCCACAATGACGGAGCCTCATGCTCATTGCATTCGATTTTCCGACGAGCTTTACCTATTAAATTCTTGTTATGACTTATTTGAGAAACTTCTTGTAAGAACTTGAGTTGATTTGATAATATATTTCTCATTGTTGTATTATCTTATAAATATATATTAAATGTTATCTGCTCACTAAGTTGTTGAACTCACCCTCTCATTATTCATTATTTTTAGGTTTGTAACTTATTGTCATGTCATTTTTGTTGTGCTTTCAGAACCTATTATTTTAGTTTTATTCGATGTTTTTTTCTCGACATGTTTAATTAGTGCTCCACAATTATACTTGTATGTATTTAACTCTTGTATTAAGACAAATAAATTATGTTATAAAGTTAATTTTGTTATTTCCACTGCGTTAAATTTTGAAGTTGAATGATAAGTTTGTGTGTAAGTTTAGCTTCAGTATAGGTGTTGAACCTTGGAGAGGGACCATGCCTATGTGCCGATCATGGATCCGGGAATTGGGTCGTGACAAAGCCAGTTAATCTTAAATAAGTCTGATTCATTTAGTTCAAGGACTAAATAATACAAGAATCACTCTCACATATAAATTGAAAAGTTCAGAATTTAAATTTAATCAATGGTTGTTGAAATTAGCGTTACATGAGTTTAGATAGTTCTTCAAAAGTACCCTTAATGGACCCTTTATGTGGACTAAATCAGGTTCACTCAAAACTAACCTAAAATCCTAGATTGAAAAGCAGATGACTTAATCTAAGCAAACCTTGAATTATAACCGAAAACAAAGTCTTAATTAAGCCCAAACAAGTCTTGGCTATAGCTAACAAAATTAAATAAAAACCATTAATTTTGTTTTATAGCCTTCCATCTACCCATTAATCCCATGTTTTAAAGTTGTAGTAGGATTTTTTGGCTTCTTTGTTGTCCTCATTTCATGACCCAAATAAGGTTGTATTAGACCCCTCCTATATATTGATACACTAACGGTCCTTACAATTCGACTCGATTACAACCTTCAAAACCACGAAACAAGCCCTTGAATATGTAATGGGTCCTTGCTATGTTTCGGAGCGGTTCACATCACATTTGCACCTTGTTATGGTCGGAAACCTATTTTTCAAAATAAAAAATATTAATTGTGAGATTTTTAAATATAATATAAATTTAGGCAACATAATAAATTTGTGCAAAAATCCTATAAAGTGCAAGTTTCCTATAAAATATATGAATTTTAAATCAATAAAAAATTATTTGTTTAGTAAGCTTCAACAAAATAATCAGTATAAAATTATCATCATCATTAAAAAGGCAAGAAAATTTAGATATTTGAATCATTGAATTCACTGTATTAAGATTAATTTATTTTATAATTTAATTTAAATTAAATACAATAAATAAAATATAAATTGTGTAAACAATTGTAATAATCAATAACAAAAATAAATAGTTTATTTTTTATCTCAGTAAAAGAAGAAAATATAAATTGAAAATCCATCCTTACATTAATGTCATTATCATTAATATGATAGTTAAAATTATTATCAATATCACCGCTCAAACAGTTAAAATCATTAAATTTCTTTGAAGAATTAAAAACAATAAAAATAATCACTAAAATTATCATTATTAGTGCACAAATAATAAGATAATAAAACCATTTGATCCAAAAACCAGATAAAAATAATAGAAAGCAAAAACAACAAAGGAAAACAAGGACCAATATTAAAATTAAAATGATAAAAATTTCAAAAATGAATCGAATAAAAATAAAACCCCAATAAAAATAAAATGATAAAAAGTAAGAACATAAACTAACAAGTATAAATCAATAAATACGCACAAAAAATAAATATTGTTCAAGAAGGACACAAGAAACAAAAAAACAATACTAAATAAATAATTAAAAGAATAAGTGCTAAAATGAATATATATATATATATATATATATATATATATATATATATATATAATTAATTCCAATTGAAGGATAAAAATGAAACAAATTAAAATTGTGGGACAAAAATAATAGAGGGATTAAAAACCAATATAGTATAATTTTAGAATAAATTAAAGAATAATTACCGAAATAAAAGGTAGCATATATGACTAATTTCAATTAGGGGACAAAAGTAGAACAAAAACCTTGCATACCAAAATTATTAAAGGAACCAAAAATGAAAAGATTAAGGATCGAAATGAAACATACCATATATAGGGTCTGTTTGTAACAACTATTGTGCTAGTGGTTGAGGTTGAAAAAAACGCTTTTATGAAAAACGATTTTAGCTGTGGTTCAGTAATTGAAATTGAAATATTTGGTTAAAACTGTAATTTAATGAAAAACAGCTTCGCGTGTTTGGTTACTATACTTTTCATATTGTTGTCAACTTGTGAAATTACTTTAAAAGACACACACACACATTGTTTTAAATATTGTAGATTAAAAATCATAAAAATAAAATATAATTAATAATTCAATTAAATTAAACATTTGTTTTTTCTTCAAAAATAAAAATAATTCAAATAAATATTTTTAATTTTTATTCATAAATATATTTTAAATATAGTGACAAATCATGTCTACATAACAAACAAACAAATATAATTTTAATAGTGTAAATATAGTTTTTTTTAATAAGAGCAATGTAGAAGAGTCATTTTAAAAATAGTACAATTATTTTGTATATAATTTAATTATACAATTAATAGAAGTAAGATATATAATCAAATAATTACTTAAAAAACCCTCCAATAATATAATCATTAATTTTGTATATAATATTTTACTCTCTTGTTGAAGTATTTTTTAATAAAAATAAAAATAAATATTTTAATATAGTTACATCATTTTCAATATATATATATAGACACACACTAGCCATGTCACCCGCGCCTCATCGCGGTTGGAACTATATTTTTTTTACGTAAATAAATATTAATTATCTGTGATTTTTTTATTATAATATACATTTGGATAAAATAATAAATCTATACAGAAATTGTAGGTTTATTTTAAAAAAAATATGTAAATTTTAAATGGATATAAATTTATTTGTGTAATAGGTTTCAATGAAACAACCACTATGTTTCATATGGGTTTTTTACCAATTTTCATATGTGAGAACTCGGATAAGGGAGGAGCTGCAGAGATGAGGGTCATGATTTTCATGTTGAGGTAGAGATAGAGTGTGTCGCGGATGCAAAAGTATCTCTTGACAAATCAAACCACATATTGAACTCTCACGTGCCCTTGATATTACCACTTACGCTTACTGAGGTGAGGGAGAAGATGATGCCTTGTGTGTGTGGGAGGGAGATGACTTGCCTTTGTGTGTGTGGGTGGTGAGCGTGAAGAGAGGCAAAGATGAGGGATAAGAGAAGAGAAGAGAGGTAGAGATGAGGGTCGGGGAGAGGATATTCATATGGGTTTTTTTACTAGTTTTCATATGTGAGAACTTAGATGAGGGAGGATTCATATGTGAGAACTTAGATGAGGGAGGATATGTAGAGATGAGGGTCGTGATTTTCGTGTTGATGCAGGAGATAAAGTGTGTCGTGGATGCAAAAGCATATGAAATTCTAAATTTTTGGCGGCCTGCATGTTTGGTAAAATATGTGTTTGACTCTAAGGTAAGCTTAACTATCGTTGGCACTGCAAAGCCAAACACCCACATAATCAATTTAAATTCAATGATATAATTGTAAATAATCAAACAGAGAAAGGAGGGGGACCATCCATCTGCGATTATAGAATCACATTAGAAGGACACGCGCGTGTATGGAGGCCGAGGAAATGCAAGTGAACTAGGTGACATGGCAAAAGCCCCTAAAGACACCGTGACGTGTCACTTGAAAGAGGCGTATGGATGGAACACTTCTAGCACTTCCGTACAATGCACCTGCAGTGTTCGGGAAAAAAATTGATTAATTACCCATACACCCTAGACCGAATATATTTATGAAAAAACCGAGGGTGAAAATCCTTAAAACTCGTCAATTCCAGGGGTTATTTTTTTGTCATTTTCGAGGATATTTTCATAGTTTTACTATGCATAAATTCAAAATACTATCCAAGTCCCTGGAAATTTCTAAAATACCACCGGTCCTAGGGGTCATATTTTATCGCTTTGAGAGTTATTTTCATAGTTTTACTATGGAAATTCAAAAATATCATCCATGTGTCTAAAAATTTCTAAAATACCCCGGTACCAAGGGTTTATTTTTTTGTCATTTTCGAATGCTATATAGTTTTACCATGCATAAATTTGAATACCATCCAAGTCCCTTGAAATTTCTAAAATACCACCGGTCCTAGAGGTCATATTTTGTCGTTTTGGGAGTTATTTTTGTAATTTTACTATTGAAATTCAGTAATACCATCCATATCTCCTGAAAATTGCTAAAGTACCCCGGTACCAAGGGTTAAAAGTTTTCGGTCCTAGAAGTAAAATGATTATTTCACTTTAGCAATTCAAAATGAATTGTGTCTAGATGAACATTCGTGAAGTGTACAGTAAAAGTGCCTCAACATTTATATATATGTGTGTGTGTGATCTCCCCTCCTTCTCTAAACTTAACAAAGAGAATTTTTTGACTTTCATTTCCTTTATTACTGTAAATCCAAGATGGAAAGTTTTACTTCTCAAGTCTGGACCAAGTTCTTGAAACTCATGAAATCCAGACCCACCATGTTAACATGCACTCCAGCAAAAAACTGGAAAAACAGATGATGTGCACTCAATAGCAGTGATGAAGTCCTGATCCATGCGGAGGGGTAGGGAAGATCAGGCAGGAGTAATCAAGGGAGATACAAGAACGTAGCCAGCATAGATATAAATCCATTCACAAATCTGAGATATTCATACAAATACGAGAGTAGCTTTGTCCAGATCCATATGCTGAAACTAGTCATTCCCATTACATAAAAAGGAAATCCACTCGCATTATTTTCTTTTATCTTGAACATCAACTCCAAGTATAGCAAGCTGGACAGTTTTCAGTCACCTGAATCAAAAAGGCTTCATCAGATTCATACTCGTATAAAAGCAGGCCATCAGCATTATCAATTACCTGTAAAATGCATCCATGTCAATGCCATCGAACCAGCAAAATCATTTTAGCTAACTTGTACTATTGGTGGTTTTCAAAAACAATTACCTAGCTCAAAAGGGTTATATATAATATATGCAAAGCATTTAATGGTCTTGTACCTCTGTTGAGAAAGATTGGGTAAGTGAGACTTTATTTTTGGTTTAGATTGCAATTACACAAGATGAACTCAGGCACTACAAGAGTTGCACTTGAAAAGCCATATATAAATTCAAAGGAACCATATATGAATAAAGCATGTCCGACTTTTCCTATCTCAGTAATTTTCTATTTTGTAACTTCAAAGGCACTTTCCTCTAGAATTCATCAAACACATCCCAGATTGTTGGACACCTGGTTGCAGCTTAATTAATGCACAGCTAAAACAATCTTACTAATCCAATGCATAGGTCATCCGCCAGTGCCACACAGAACAAAGTTAAGGGAACCATATTTGTAATTTATGAGAAAATGGGTCAACCATGCTAAACTCACGTTGTCCTTTTCACCTGAACCAAAGATCTCTGTTTCCTTCTCCATGTCCAACATAGCAGGTATACTTTTCTGGTTTCAGATTATGCTGGAAACCAATTATGTTTGCAACTCAATAGACTCGTGACACAACAAAACCTAGTTTTTGCCTGATTCACAACCAATATAATTCGGGTCACCAGATTGGAGACGCAGGGTATTATGATTATGTTAAGACTCAAGCTGAACACCCTGAGAGAAGGCCTGTGAATGCCTTACAACAGAACCTCAAGGCAAGTAACCTGATACTTGGACCAGCTAATTGCAACTTCATATCAATTTGCAAACCTAGCTGTATATACATATGTTCCAAACCTCATTCCTACAAAACATATCTGGTACAAGTAGTTGTGTTTCTATCTGCCTTTATAATGTTCTAGTTGATTTTTCAGGCATTGCTTCAAAATCTTACATACGATGCATCAGCACAAAAAGATTAGAAAATAGAAATAAGATGCATCTATTGTACCAATTTGCAAACAAATGGGTTTTTAGCCTGGTGTTTCTCTCCCCAAGGAAAGGGAGTGGCATATTGGCAAAGAAGAAATAACTTTTCTTCTTTGTAGACTTTGGTTTTAAATAGACGTTAAAGACCTCAAGAAAGCTAGATGAATAAAATGGAATCTGAGTGGATTTTGCAAAACAAATCCAACTAAAAATACATCCCTAACATGCTCTAACTCCAATAACAGGCCCGTGCCCATCATTAGCATGGTAAATAGCTTTGAGTTCCACATGACCCCTTTTATTTACTATCATCTAGATGCATTCTGCAGGTATCATAAGAGTTTTAGGGTCATGACAATGTTGCAGTGTTATTAAAAATGCTAAGCATTCCTTTAGCATATGTGAATCAAGCCATATGCGACTGCGAAACATTGCCTAGTTTGTTAAAATGTTCATTTTTGACAGCATACTAATTTTGTTTCAAGATATCAAAGATAGTCAATTATATATACCTAGCTAAGCGCTAGAGTCAGAAGGAGCATCCCCAACAAGCTTGAATTCCTGAACCTCCTTAAAATTCATCCATGGCTTCTCCCACACCTTGGCTTCATACAGTTTCCTGTGACCCCCGTCAATTACCTCAAAGGTTATATAGTACATCATCCCAGATACCACCTGCTGCTTTGTATTCACCACTCTCTTGAACTCGAGCAGCGAATTCTGCAAAAATACTCGGGATCAAATTGAAATAAAACAATATTTTACAAAGTTCTTCTGGCTAAATTTGACTTCAAAGAAAACAAAAAAGGAACCTGTTTCTTGTTGTAATCATCAACAGCAAAACGAGCAAGACTGTCGATTTCAAGACTGTTAGCTGATCCTTCCAACTCTTTAATACCACCTGTTGTTGTCATTTCTCTCTTTCTCTTTCCTCTCTCTCTCTGCTTCTGCTTTGTTATAAAAATAAAATAAAATGGAAGGCTATAAATTAAAATAGTGGGTTTAGATAAAACTGCTTTAAATGCCCGTATATGGTGTATCGTGTGCGGAAGAAATAATCTTTTAATTATTGAAATAAAATATAATATTTTAGTATATAAAATTAGATATAATAAAAAAAATCAACATTTCCTATTATAATAATAGTAACATCGAAGTATTAACTTCTTAAATCATCATCATTATCACTGTCAAAACAATAAACATCATTGAACAAATCTGAGAGGGAAACAAAAAAAAATATTAATAAAAAAGCATGTAAGGACAAAAACTAAAATTATTATAATTGTTCTTAATATTAATATTATTATTACTTTAATAACGGGAAGAAAACAAAATTAAATCAAATGATTAAAAAAAGTATAAAAAACATTAACAAAGGAGAAAATGTAAAAATACAATAAATAAATAAAAAATTATTGACTGGGACAAAAATTACTTCAACTAAAAATAAAAACATTATAACACTACGTTATGGGCTAAGTAAAAAAACTATAATTGTTGGGATGAAAGAAATTAATAACATATGCTGGTCCAAAATTAAAATATAATGTATAAATATGTAACATTTATTATGATAAAAAAGATCACCACACCTTATTCTGAAAATAGCAACATTGAAGTTGTAACATCTAAGACTATCATTGAAGTTACTAAGAAAACAATAAAGAACATCAAATCATCCCTCAATAAAAAACTGAAAAACATTAATAAAAAGTACGTAAAAATAACTTAATTTTTGTGTTAATAATAAAGACAAAAAATCATAATAAAAAATAACTTTATTATTGTGTTAATAATAAAAAAGAAAGACAAAAAAATTATAATAACTTGAACAAAATATAAAAAAAAACAAATTATCAGATTAAAAAGTCATATGACTTAAAAAAAAAAAAGAATAAAATGCTAAAAGAGAGAACAACTGGAGAGAAAAACACAAATATCAATTTCCAAATGATCATAGATACAAAATAAAATTTAAGAACTAATGTTTTTTTGGAAAAAAATACCACCCCAACAAATAAGAAAGCAAAAAAAAAAAAATCAAAGCCTAGCACACTTATATATACTTGGACAAAAGTAAGGATTATTCTAGAAATAAAAAGAAATATAGGGATTAAAATCTAAAAATTACAAGTATAAGGGCTGAAATGAACATTAAGTATAAAGGGATTACAATCTAAAATTAAAAGTATAAGGACTGAAATGAAAATCAAATATATTATTAATTTTAATCAAAGGACAAAACTGAAGAAATTGAAACTATTGTACCGAATAAATTCATCTTTTTCAATCCAATCCGGAAATTAAAAGCTGGAGGACCGAATTGCACAATGGACACTGAATTAATTCCAATCAGAGGACGCAATCGAACTAAATCAAAACTTATATACCAGAAATGAGGACCAGAAACGAAATTGAAAGTGAAAACGTTGAACATTAGGGGGACTCTCCTGTACTTTTACGTGCAAGAGAGAGAGAAACATGGCCGATGACTTTAACCGGTCGCCGCCGCATCCACGACCATTTTTAGGCAACACGCGCGCAGTAGGAGGAAGATAACGCAGAGACGCATCATCACGGACTCTAGAATGGACTTGAATTGATTTTGTTTTTCAAAAATAAAACTCAATTACAAAAATATGGATTCTAATAAAATTATTAGGAAATATGTTAGGTTGGACTTGAATTGATAGACAAGATTGAACATATCTCGCAAGACAAAAAATGATTTTTTCTAGTAGATATTGTAAATACCATTTTTATCTTTATGCCTAGGACAAAACATAGCCAAATTTGTTACCAATAAATTTAAATCATAAAGGCTTCTTGGTATCATAAATTGAATATTCTCTAATTGTATATTCTTAGGATATATTGCCTATCATAAATGCTATAAATATTTAAATTTATCTATTGACAGAATTTATATATTTTGATATGTTATATTTGATGAAACATTATTCCTCTTTTAGGCTATACTTTTCAAGGTCCATCATCATCTTCAAATGATCCTATTATTCTCTAGTGGATTCTACCTTATAATAATCTTTCAAATAACAACATATAACAATTACTATCTTCACCTATCAACACACAAACCTTAAACTTCTTTCCATTTTTAAACCTTTTAAACTCATCGACAAATACATAAAACTCAATATCATCTTAATGTTATTAGTTATAGACAATTTGTATGAACATTGTTCAAACGAGACTATTGGAAGACCCTAAGCTATCATTATATCTAAAGGACTTTGTGCCTAGTAGATAATATGATTGCAGATTGTTTTTGAAAATATTTTTTGTTCAAAAATGCATCAAAGTGATGTTTTTATTTTTAAAACTAATTTTGATATTATCTAAAAACACTATTTTTTTAATTTAAAGTAAGAAAATCAAATTTTTAAAAGCGCGATTGAAACATACTACTAAACACCCCCATTCGTGAACAACAAAGCATTGATTTTGGATAAATCTTTAGCCAACTTTGTTGTCAAGTCTTCATTTATTTATATTGTGTTTTCACCTACTTCACATTTATGATTGGTCTCTTCTACAACTTAATGTGCATAATGTTTTTCTTTAAGATTAACTATACAAACTTTATATGCAACAACCTATTGGTTTTATAGGCCTTAGGAAACCAAAGTATATATGCATTTTCATGAGGCAATATATGACTTTAAATAGACTTAAAAGCATGATTCATCACATTTAATTCCATGGAGGTGGAATTTTATTATTTTTGAACATAAATAAAGCAAATGCATATTTTAAAATCTCTATGTTGATGATATTGTCATTTCTAGTAGTGATACAAAAGGTATTGAGAGTCTTATTCAATTTATCGACTCATTTTGATGTGAAGATCTCTAGTTACTTAAACTTCTTCCTATTAATAAAGATTCATTATGATTCTTTATCCATTATTATCGGTCAAAAAACAATCTTAAAATATTAAAAAAATTAATTAAAAACAAAAAAATAGTTATTTTTTTAATAAAATATTTTTGAAACATAAATCAAACAAATGTATTCATTGTAGTGAAGTGCACTTGATGATTCTTTTAAATTGACCATGACACTTTTTGTTGATTGAATCTATTATTGATATTAAATTATAATAAGAACTTAGATTTTTTAAAAATATATAATTTATAATTTTCTAAACTTGTTTATTAAAAGATATTTTTTAGTTAAAAATGTTGGAAGGGTGATTTGGTAATTCAACCACGAACAGAGCGGTGGATCCCGTATTTTCAGATCAAAAATGTTGCTTCCTCGTCAGGCGGCAGCGTCTTTGCAATTTGAAACTAACAGGCAGAAGAAAAGTAAGAAAGAAAGTAGTGGTAGCTTCAAGAGAGCATCCATCAATGGATTTGGAAGAGCATCGACGTGAAAACGAAGAAGAGGACGGAACCGAAGCCACTAAGTATAAAGGATTTAACCTCTCTTTCTACTCCCACCATCTCCGCAACCGGCTTGCCGCTCTCTTTCCCCTCTCTTTCCATGATTTCTCCAATGTTCTCTCCAAATTCTCTAGCCTATGCTTTCAAACAGGAAGACATGTCTTTTTTCCTCGTAGACGACGCAAGGCTTACCTACCTCTCCCTCTCCCACTCCCTTCTAACACACTCGATTCTTCAGTGTATGTACTCTTTCTCTTACCTCTTCACATTTTAATTTTCCTGTTTAATTGTTAGTTAATTATTAGACTTTTGTTTCTATTTAGGCATTATTGCACTTTTCTTTTGAAAAAATGTGATTAAAAATTAGGCACAAATTTAATTAAAAATAATGATGGAAAAATAAGCATAATTATTTTAATTTGTTATATTTATTTTCTTAAATCTAGAATTTATTAGAGATGATTTCGTGTTTTCTATATGTGCAGGGTTAGGACAGAGTCTTCGAGGGTGTACGATGTTTTGGAGGACATTATGGGGCATATTTTCATACATTTGCACAACATTCAAGATCATTTGCAATTTTGGCAACCCTTGATAGAGGTACTGATACTCTACCCAGTGTATCTGTAGTTAACCGTTGTATTATGCAAGATCTCTATGTTGTGATCGTATTGCTTTGATTTTTTTGTACCTGCAGGCATCTAATGCTCGGAAACTGTACTTTATGATTTTCGAGAGAGGGCCACATGCTTTCCTTGGTGGAACAGCTCAGATGTTGCGTCAAAGCATTGTTGACGGTTGGTCTATGCAGCATCTAAGTCAATTTGCTTCTGCTTATATTTCCGAGAGGATAGTTATCTTAAGCAACTTAAGACGTGCCATTGCTACATTCTTGGCCGAGGTTCGTGTGATGCTTCTATTGGTTTTTGTTTTGTATTTTCATAGATAATTCTTACTGATTGTTTGACTTGAATGTCAAATAATCTTCTCTAATTAAAAGCTTCAACTTTTAGGTGAGATACAATGTATGATTTAGATTGTTCTCTAACACCATTAAGTGAAAACTCTTTGGACTTGAAATTTGTATAAACCTATATTATCTTGTGCTATTAATTAATTTTAATTACAGAAGAGAATGTGAGTCGTAAGATTTGAATTGGCCATTAAAATCCTGAACTATCTCAACATAGAAACTTAAAATTGTTTAGGTGAGGTGCTAAAATATAATTCATATTATTCTATAACACTAAATATAAACTTGCTCTTTGTTGATAATTAGAAAATTGTGAATTGAGTAAACTTTCTTTGAAATGTGGGCTTGAAGTGTTGTGCTTTAGTGAGAGGTGGGATATTCAACATGTTCTATCCTACTCAACTTGCTAGGGAGAGGTGGGACATTCAACATGTTCTATCCTACTCAACTTATTCTATATCTTTTATGAATGCATATCAACTTTCTTTCCAGCCATGTACTTATTATAAATGGATGCTTATAACTACATCCATAAAAATTATTGTTTAATTTTTTTCTTAGTGTCAAGTTCTTATGTTTGTTCTTCGTGGATGTTAATGGTTACATCAATGAGCATTGTGTATTCAGAATAACATTGTAAGAACCAATTATTGATCATTTGTTTCACTTCCCTTCACTTGTAGGTTTACATGGAAGTAGACAGATGTGGAGAGCAGTTAGTGGAAAATCCAGAAAAGTCATTTCCTCCATTACTGGCAGTTATTAATCATTTATTCTCAAATTTGGTGGCATCAATTGGCCAAATACATGCAATACGTCAGGTAGAGTAACTAACATATGATGATTGCAATTTTTTTGCCATCCTTGTGGCAATGACAATATGCTATGACTTTTTTGTGTTTTGTTCTCATCCTATTAAAAGTTGATATTATTTACTTTTCACTTCCCATGCAATTATATGCAGACGGGTTCTTCTGTTGAAGGAAGCTATTCATTTCCACTTGTGTTTGAGAAATCTCCAAAAGTTAATCAAGAAGGGTCTCAGTGGACAGATTGTGAAATCAGTGATGCCATCAATGTGATTTATAAGAATCTTGAGAAATTGGACTCCTATATATCTGTTATGGTAACAATGCTTCCAAAGGCTACATTTTATGATTGACTGCTTATCATTATTAGTTGATTGCGTCTTCTTCTTCTACTCTTATATATCTTTATTGTAATTTGGAGATAATTATTGCCTAATGGTTCGTCAATGTTTTTGACATGTATTTGTTTCTTATCCTTACTAAGGTTTCCAAACACCAAAAGCCTAGTAAATTATCCCAGCATTGGATCCGTCACACATGTTGCGTAGTTGGCTTGTCATTTTGTTCCTTGTGGCTCCTTCGACATAGTCGTTTGATGGGAAGCCCTGATATTGACAATTGGATTCGTGAAGCCAAGAACTCAACTATTAGCTTCTTTAATGATCATGTGGAGCAACCGGTATGCCCTAACTTGCACTTCTAATTTCTCCTCTTATTGTTAGGTTGATCTGGCCCTAAATGCTTTTGGCTTTCAGATATTGAACAGGTATAAACATATAAATCATAAAATAATTTTTGATGAAGATGTTAAGTGCTTAATTGATTGAATATCAATAGCATAAAGCATTGTTGATGATGATATCAATGAAAGATGAGTTTATTATCAACAAATTAGTGAATTTCATAATTCATAGCATTGAAAAGTAATAAATGTTGTACCTCATGGGTTCCATGATTGAATTGCGATAGCTATAAAAAACCAATGGTATGAGAACTACTTGGAAGTGAAGCCTTCTACAATCATATATAAAAGAATGCTCAAACCAAAACAAGATTTTGAATTAGGTTTTATGATTCATGGTATAATGTATTTAATGGCTAACAAATCTTACCTTTAGTTAGAGACTAATGGAGGTTGTCCTCCTTACTTTGGTATGTATGGGCTTATCAACAATCCTAACTCTTGATTGGATTAGGATATATTGAAAGCTTACTTTGGTATGTATGGGCATATCAACAGTCCTAACTCTTGATTGGATTAGGATATATTGAAACTATAGGTTATAGTGATTGAATTGGATAACTCAATTCTAAACTTCTAAACCCATATATTGCTTTTGTAAAATAAGGTTGACCGAATCCAAAATGTTGATGAAATCGCCATTATTTTAGCCCATGCCTTGAAAATCTAGATGCTTATAATTTGAAAGAAAAGTTTGGATCTTTCTGCTTAGTTATTTGATGTGTGCATAGCTCCCTATTTTTTTCCTTGAGTAAAATTTTGTAAATGAAATTCCCAAAGAAAGTAATTTTCCCCATAAAATCAAGTCGTTATAATTTCCTTTTTGCTTGACATATTTCCAGAAAAAACATTCAAAGAGGAGAAATGATACCAAATAAAATAAAGAAAAACTGATTATGGCCAGGAGACAATCGTTCACAAACGCAAAGATAATTTTGTAGAAGGATTCTCTGAACAATTTCTAGGCTACAACACAAGTAAAGAAGAACAATTTTGGCCAAGAGACAACTAGAAACAACAACCAATACTCTAAAGACATTGAAATAATTTTTTATAAATCCTTCTAAGCTCTCATAATATGTCCAATAACCATCTCAACTCAAAAGCAACTTTTAAGTGAGGTCTAAAAATATAATTTATATTATTCCCAAACATATTTTCAAGTGAAAGCTCTTTGAGCTTGAAACGTGCATAAACCTAAACTACCTTGTGTTATGAATTCATTTTAATTTGAAGAAAGCATGAGAGATGAAATTCAATTTCATGATTATATGGTTCTACAAAGTGTTGAAACCATGATAATTTGAAAGAAGAGAATGGATTTCCTTTTGGCCAAGTAGTTTTTGTGTAGATAAGCTCCTATTTAGCTATCAAGAATTGATTAAATCCTTTAATTAATAGCCAATCCTTCAGATAATCAAGTCCAAGACTTTTTACCTATCTTAAATCACAATCCTGTGCAAATCTCATCAAGTTTATTGACAAATATTACCCAAAAATCATCTTGCTTAAGTTATGGAAACTAGTATAAAGTACGCCAATCGGTGGACTAGGCAACGATGAAATAAATAAATTCATGTCCTGATTTTTTTATGATTGCTCTTTTTTATAATTGTATTTTGCAAAAACATAACTGGTTGTGATGATGAGGAAAGTATATGTATCAATGTGGTGAGTAAGAACCAATGTTTGATTTTAGTAATCATTTCAAAATATCCTGTTAACTATATACCTGGCAAATTCGGCATAAATATATGGGTTTCTTCATGTTAGAATCTCCAAAAAGCTGGATATTCCAGGAGACATGTTGGCCCTCAAGTGTGCTTTGGGAATCCTGACATTTGTTCTGGATTCCTTTGAATATTAGTCATTACATAATAAGCTTAGGACACACTTTCTTTGTCTCCATAATATTTACATATTCCTTGTTATTTAGGGATTATTTCTTCAAATAATTTAATGATGTGTAACTTGATTTATGAACAGCTTCTGTCCATTAGAGATGAACTTTTTGATACATTCAGGAAGAGACACAAAGGTGTGATGGAGGTAGAAGAAGTGCAGTTGACTGCCAATTCGCTGCACAGGTTAAATTTTCTTCCATTTCTGGTTCCCTTACTTCCTATCATATTGGATGGTGATTACTTGGTATACTAAAAGAGTACTGTACTTCACTCATAAAACTATCCTGTGTATGTTTTGGACTTGGCTGCAATGATGCTGTGGACCTTATTTACATTCATGTATTTCATGTATTCCACCTTGACTCTGAAGATAATGCTTATGTAGTTTCTAAATTACCTGAAGAATACAGTGTTCATCATGATAAAAAAAGGTAAATAAAAGACAAGTTGACATTGAAATATAATAGAAGAGAATATCATATGTTAGTGTATGGAACAAATCAAAAAGGGCTTTCGCTATCACCTTGCACAGAAGATGCTGCCGCATCATTTTCTTTTAAAAGTCTTCTTCTTCTTTTAGGCTGATCTTCACTCAACCTTTTCTTGATTATTTTCTTGAGATGCAGAATGTTATTGGATTTCAGCGAGCAGACAAAAGCTCAAAAGTTCCCTGAGCATGCATCAGATCAGGAAATGCTTGAAATAGTTATGGACAGGTTGGTTCTTTGTCGAACTTATTCTGGAACTTATATTTCAACAAATAGAATAAGACACTGGAACTTATATTTCAACAAATAGAATAATTCAAGTATAGAACAGCAGAAGGCAATGGTTAACTCAATTACTAGTTTGCTGCTATGCCTGACTCATTGTTTTGTATAGTAAATTAATGCATCCAAGAACAATAAAGGGGAACTTGAAATTTGAAAACCATGCATGTGAGGCACCAGAATATTTAAAAATAAGGGGTCCAAGCAATATTATCTTTCTTCGTATTGGTTTTCTGTTCTTATCCGCTTAGTTCTCCAATGAATTGTTTTTCCATTTCGCAACATAGCCCTTAAATTTTAGTTTATTTTTAATAAAATTTTATATGACCCCTTAAAATTGTGTATTCTATTCAAGTCCTCACTTGCTCTTTAACTTGGCTGTCCCAAATAATTTGTCCAATCTCGGCCATTGTTCCTAATCCTATTGTTTTGTTTAAAGATCCTACTTTGCTGATTGCCTGACTCATTGTTTTGTATAGTAATGTTTTGTATAGTAAATTAATGCATCCAAGAACAATAAAGGGGAACTTGAAATTTGAAAACCATGCATGTGAGGCACCAGAATATTTAAAAATAAGGGGTCCAAGCAATATTATCTTTCTTCGTATTGGTTTTCTGTTCTTATCCGCTTAGTTCTCCAATGAATTGTTTTTCCATTTCGCAACATAGCCCTTAAATTTTAGTTTATTTTTAATAAAATTTTATATGACCCCTTAAAATTGTGTATTCTATTCAAGTCCTCACTTGCTCTTTAACTTGGCTGTCCCAAATAATTTGTCCAATCTCGGCCATTGTTCCTAATCCTATTGTTTTGTTTAAAGATCCTACTTTGCTGATTGCCAATGGCAACAAGAATTACTTATTACTAAATTATTTTCTTCATGTCCTCATGTGCATTATTAAGTATTTGTCAAGCGTAGAAGTTGATTGAGTCATTTATTTGCTAAGGGCATTCACAAGACAAATCTGATCCTAGTTTGTTTTTATTTGGACACATTTGTTAAGAATGTTTTAATGCACATAATTCTCATGTACCATTGGTTAAATTTGCTTTCAAACAACAAAAATTTTACTCAAAGTTAAAAGAAACTCAAATCATATCCTTGATGAAGGTGGCAGTTTCTTTCTTAAGAGGCTAATACTCTTAAAATCTCGTCATTGTTTTGAAGTGCTACTTTGACAAAACTACTGATCTGATTATGTTTTCTGGCAGATTTATTTATTTATTCATTCATTTGACTGAAAAGTAAATGATCTGTTTTTTCCTTTTTAATGCAGGTATGAAAAGGAACTTATGCATCCTATTCAGAACCTTCTAAAGGGAGAGCTTGCTCATGCTTTGCTGATCCAGGTACTGCAGACTATCTTTATTATATTATTTTCTTATACTATTGGCCATGTTATAATGGGTTCTTGCTATTTCAGGTTCAGAAGCTAAAATTGGATATTGAGACGTGAGTACTGACTTCAGTATCGTGGATAGATGATAAATGTTTCTTGACCATGTTTATCTCAATTGTCTTTATCTTTAATCAGGGCAATGCTTGAACTGGATCAGATTCTCAAGGCAAATGAGATCAATTTTGCTATTCTTGCGGCCTTACCAGCTTTCGCTCTCTCTCTCATGCTGCTAATGTTATTGCGTGCATGGTTTAAACAGGTAAGAATTTACTTATCTTTTTACCTTTCTTGGAATAACTTCTTGAAGAGAATTAATTTGTTTCCAGGTATAAGAATTAGAAGGTATTATTAATACACATGCATATCATTAATTCAGACAAGTTCAGCTCGAGTAAGTTCCCGTGCTTACTTTGCTGTGGTGATTTATTCTTTAGTCCAGGGAAGAACTCAATGATTGTAATAGAGGATATTTATTGCTTTGCATTTGGTGTAACAATGTTTTGACTAGTTTCAGCTACCATGACGCTCTCTATACTTTTTTATAGAGCATACACCTGAGCCTTAGGTTAGGATTCATGGTTCATTTAGAACAATTGGTATATTGAATAAACATGCAGTATCTAATGAGATTAAATATCAAATTTTGTAAATGCTTTAATCCTTTCACCGTTCATGTTTCTTCCCTGTATTAATTCCGTGGCTGCTGATTCTGCTTATTTGTATCAGGATACTAGAGCAGAAGGAAGGGGCAGAATAGCTCGGCACCAAAGGAGACTGCTTTTAGTGGAGATCGAGAAAGGAATTGTTCAATATCAAACTTACGTTAACCAAGGACTGGTATGAATCTAGATTTCTCTTAGGACTATTTTTCGTACTTCTCCCTGTTACCTCATTTATTCAGTATCTATTGATAGTTTTGTACTGTAAATGAATTGTTTTGCATTATATGAACAATCTTTTTTTTTAACCCTAGAATGACAGGGCTTTTCTATCATGCTCATGTTATTGGCCATATCTTCTCTACCTGACAGAACGCATAAGAAGGCTTATGGTCTTGTGTGTTATGCTTTTCTGAGTAGATGAATGATTGAGAAAACTTGGATGGACTTCAATTTATATGAAAATCTTGGTTGTATTGGTGATGTCTATGTTTAATTTTATGTCATGCTATCAGTCTTCTAGTAAATGTCCTTGGAAATATGGCTGCCTTATCCTTGTTATGGCATCTCTCCTATCCTGGCCTATTTTTAAAGAGCTACTTGATATGAGAAAATAAAATAAAATTATGTTGCTCCATGGCCAGTGTTTTCTTTGAAAGTTCAGGATTTGTTGGTTACATGCACAGAAACATAGAATTTACTGGTTTATAATTTTTTCATCCTCTTTATAAGTTAACTTTCATGATGTTATCTCTCTCACTCCTGGTACGAGATTTGAGTTTGGGAGTCACCTCCGGGCACTCTTTCAGCTATTGTCAAAGGACCAGAAGTTTAGAGTGTCTTCTCCTGCTGCCACTTTTAAATGATTCAAACATGTTCGTTTGTTGCCCATGCATAATGAAGATGAGTACACCAACCCTTATTTCTTGTATTTTACAGGAAAAGGACTCACAATGCATGTTTGGATTAGTGTTGCATTGTTTGGATCGCCTGTTCCATGCTGTAGAGGGGCACGCAAAAGCAACTGGTGAATGGCAATGGTTAGTGTCATCTCCGAGTTTTACTTATTATCCAAAATTTATCGGTGCTGGCACTGAGGTGCACCTATCCTTCTCTCTAGTATAAGACAAGTATGAGTTTGGTCCAATGCTAACTGAAAATATGTTTTAAACAGGCTGAGACAGGATATTATTGATCTGGGGAAGCCCTGCCTTCAAACTGAATATAAGCTCATCGTGATATCTCGCATGGAGCGGGTGTACGAGTGCCTGTTTCCTTCATTGAAACGACAATAGGTCCATAGCTTTTCCTTTTGTTTTTCCCCTCAAATTAAATCCTTCTCCACCAAAAAAAGAGCACATTTTGTTACCTCGTAAATCAATTTTGTAGGGGGAGACATTTTTTGAGTTGCGAAGGTCAGTTGAATCGCCAGATGTTTTGTTTTATTGCTTTATGTCAGGCTTTCTTTTATAATATGAAGAAGCCAGACTTTTTGGTGTCAATTTTGAGTTTAGGCATCTTGTCGTTGTATTTGAAATTTCAGTGGTCTGATTTTAAGCATTGTCTGGTTGTGCCTGAAGGAGGGGGTCGATGCATGAGCTGTTTAAGTATCTATGTCGTACTGTTCAACCATAGCCTCATTTGAATGGCCTAAGGTAGTCAATCCTGTTTTGTTCTGATCGGAATGACTGGTATATCTTGTTACAATATTAATTATATTTTTTAGATTGAGATGAAATTTATGAGAAGTCTTTGAACATATTCATATTTATATATATTATGTCAAAATTTTAGAGCAATTAGATAATATAGCGACTTTATGAGATTGATGATGAAATTTGAAAAATTATTTAGGTTTATAATTTTTTTAGAAAGATTATTTTATTGTCTTTTAAGATTAAATCTTTCTCAATTTTATTATTTATCAAGTTTATTAGAAATTGAACTTTATAATTTGCTTTGATTTGTTTTATTTAAGTTATTATGGTCTTACAACATAGGTACAGGTGAACAAAAAAACTAACCAACCAATTAAATTGAGGAAACTAGAAAAAAAAAATAATAGAGAAAATTGAACCGATAAAAAACTCGATTAAACTAATTATAAAATTCTAAAAAAAATTATGAATTGGTTCTGTATTGATTTTGTAAGGCAAAAATTTGAGTAACCCAAACTAAATTGGTTCCGTTTGGTTAAAACACTCAATATAAATATAAAGTTTCATTTTATTAGTTTGTTATTTTGAAGAGAAAAAAAAACCTAGCAGCCCCAGGTAGTAGCCCCACTCTCCCTCACTCTCGCCTCTCATCGACGATTACTTTGGAAAAAAAAACCCTAGCAACCCTACTCTGCCTGTCTCACCTTCTTCACACCCTAGTAGCCCCCCTCTCGGTTCTCGCCTCTCATCAACGATTAGTCTATTACTTATAAATATATGTGTTTCTTGGATTTTTGCATGTGGTTTTTGTTTTATGGAGAATATAAGGTTTTTTAGGGTTTAATATATTGATATTATAATATTATTAATGGAGTCTAAGTGCTTCATCTCTTGGGGTTAAATAAATCTGATTTGCTTGGTGTGATGGTGTGATCAAATTGTTGAATATGTGACATGTTTTGTCTGTGATCATGTTTGGTTAGTGAAAAAAGCTTGCGTAAGTAAAACAAATGCACTTTTCTCAATTTTTAATCATAAAAACCGAATTGACCAGAACAGAAAATGGTTGGTTTTTAATAGGTTTGGTTTGGTTTTGGTTATTTTTTTAAAAGAAATTATAATATTTGGTTTGGTTACTTTTTTAATAAAAACCGAACCAAACTGAAAATGCTCTGAAAACTTAATCCAAACTAATTTGAGTTGATACATCATTGTTTCAATATTTTTTAAGATGTCAACTTGATGTTTTTAGTTAAATTATATTTTTATCAATTTTTTATGTTATCTTTCGAGTCATTAAGTCAATTGAATTATACCTGGTTCTAACTCTTTTTTTTTTACTTTATGTTTGAAATAATTTTATTTTTGATGTGAACTAATAATTAATTTATATATATAAAGATAAACAATACAATTACAAAATAGAATATCAAAGAATTATTTTGTTTTAATTAAAAACAAAACACTAAATAGAAACCATAACCTAGGTATGACTTATTAGTCTTTTACATGCAGCGCTGTTTTGCATGGAAGCTGCACGCAGAGTAATTATACATAATTATTGTATTGAATGCAATTTGATTGCGAGCAAGAGAGCGAGTAAATATTCATCAACTGATAGACTGTAATTTATTTTTTTTTAGCGAAATAGTGGTGGTGCAACTTTATACGAGCCTTTATAGAAAATAGAATAATGAATGATAAAGATACCATCCCCACTAATAAAGACGTCCATTTCTCTATCATTATTTTTTATTTTTTTGTTTTCCCTTATTTAAACAAGGTATTGTTAAATTACCGCATGGTGACTCTAAATTTATTTTTAAGTGGTTATTTATTTTAAATACATAAAAATGATATTTCTTATATCAATTTTAAAATAAAATAAATAATAATATTTAATTAACTTATGTCTGTACGAAATACCAAAGTATTGGATAAAGGGTGTGTTTGGTTGTATGATTGAACTTGTTTTTTTATTAAGTTTTAATTTTTAATTTTATGTTCTTAGGTTGTTTTAATATGTAAATGTCAAGTATAATTTTGAATATCTATCTATCTATCTATCTATCTATCTATCTATCTATATATAAAACAAAAACTCACTAATTAGATATTTTGAGGGTCATGTCGTCATCAACAAGAATATCCATATCTTTCATGTCTCCATGAACAATTTCGAGTGTCGACTCCTCGTTCAAAAAAGCCAGACCTTTCACTATATTTACACATGCTCTGCCTTCGTACTCCAATAAATCATTCATGATGAATCCCTTGTCGTTAGCTTCACCTGCTCACCAATGTTCTTGCATTGGTGGTCATAGATTTATAGGTTCATGGAAATTTTCAATAAATTGCATGATACTTGTAGTCACGATGCCAAACCTAACCAGGTCAACCTACTTGATAGCATAGCTATTAGTTTCGCTTAGGTTAGTGCTTAATTTTTTTATTGGTACAAAATATTTTGATTTTGGAGCATTTCGGTGCGCCGTTTCGAGGTTGTACTGTTCATAATTAATTAATTATAAAAAAAATTAAATATACTTATTAATTTTTATAAAATTAAAGTTGATGCAATAATTTTACTTTTTATATTTATTGTTTTGATATATATATATATATATAGGGGGTGGGACGGGAATATATGCATACTTAATTATATATTAGAGATAAATATAGTAGGAGACCGGAACGGCACACCCGCTACAATTCCGGCGTATTCCGGTCGCAATTTGACTGGATTTTCTGGTACAAACCGGAATAAAAATTTGGGTAAAAATTATGTTGTTTTGTCTCATTTGTTTTACTAGTACGGGGTGTTCCGGCCTGAACGGAACGGATTGGACAACTATGCTCAATAATGCTTATTGCCACTCCAAAATTGGTGATCATCCTCCAATTTTATAAGGATTTTCTAAATCGTGTTAAATTCTTAACTCTTTTATGTGAATATTATAATTTAGTGTTTAATTTTTATTTATTTTAAAACGAATGAAAGAATATCCTCTGTCTACTTGAATTCCAGCTCATGTAATAAAGGTATTGTTTAATCTAAATTCTAGTCGTTGTCAACCAATACTTATATTATAGAATGTGACAAAAATACACAACATAACAAAAACACTAGCAAGTACTTCTGTTGAGAAGGTTGTTACTTTGTTAGTATAATGTTGTTAAATAAGTCTGGTAATTTGTTAATATTGTTAGTTGATTGGTAATCTGGCGGTTTAGTTAACAATTAGTTAATTGATTCCTTGAATTATGGGGAATAAGTTATGCATGCATTGTAGTACAAACTATAAAACCAAACATTTCAATTCATTTCAAGGGTTAATTAAGATAATACATATGAGAGGGAGGTTTCTTGTTATTCAATTCTTTCAATTAGTATCATAGCCTCCATTGGACTTGAGAGAGTGATATCTCTAAATTGATTATGGAATAACAAAAGGAGAGCAAGGAAGAGAAACCTCTAGAGATGGCAAGTGATGGCAGCGAGAGTAATTTCATTCAACCATCCATACCACATTTTGATGGTTACTTTGATAATTGGAGCATGTTGATGGAGAATTTCTTTAGATTCAAGGAGTTTTGGATGTTGGTTGAAACAGGCTATGAAGAACCAGATGTGAGGAGCAGTTGTGACGGAGGCACAACAAAAGAAACTAGAGGAATTAAAGCTAAAGGACCTAAAAGTAAAGAATTACTTATTTCATGTCATTGACAAAACTATTCTTAAAACCATTCTCAGTAGAAACATACCTCTAAACAAATCTAGGATTCAATGAAGAAAAATATGAAAGAAATGCAAGGGTGAAGCGCTCAATTCCCAGAGATAAAGGAGTTTGAAATACTGGAGATGAAAACAGTGAGAGTATCACTCGAATACTTTGCTAAATTGATGACTTTAGCAAGTAAAATGAGAGTATATGGGAAGAAAATGCAAAATGTAACAATTGTTGAGAAGATCCTTCAATCTTTGATCGACTGATTCAATCACATAGTATGCTCAATCAAAGAATCAAGACATTGATGCACTTTCAATTGATGAGTTACAAAGCTCATTGATTGTACATGAACAAAAATTTTAGAAACATAATATGGAAGAACAAGCCTTGAAAGTGACATCTAAAGATAGGTTTTATGATGCAGACGAGGTCTTAGAGGAAGGGAAAGAGGTAGAAGACATCTTCTCTTTAACAAATCCATTATGGAGTGCTATAAGTGTAGGAAACTTGGCCATTTTCAGTATGAATATCCCATAACAGACGAGGAAACAAATTATGCTGAATTAAATAATGAAGAAGAGATTTTGCTGATGTCTCATGTTGAGTTGTTTGATAATCCTCGAGAAGTTGCCTGGTTCTTGGATTTTGGGTGCTCAAACCATATGTCTGGAGACAAGGCTATGTTTTGTGAAATTGATGAAGAATTTCAACTGATGGTGAAGATTGGGAATAATACAAGAATGATAGTGCTTAGGAAAGGAAAAGGTTCAATTGAATTTGGATTGGGTGAAACATGGTGTAACTGATTTATTTTATGTATCTGAACTGAAGAATACTCTCTAAGTTTAGGCTAGCTACAAGAAAAAGGCTTAGCAATTCTTATCAAATCAGGAACATGTAAGATATATCATCCTATGAGGGGGCTGATCATCCAAACCAGGATGACAATTAACATGATGGATGTGTTGATAACAAAGGCTCAAGTGAAAGATGTTCATGCACCTGCACAAGTCTCTCATACCTATGACATTGTAGATATGGTCATTTTAGTCACAAAAGATTGAGAACTCTGCAATATAGGAAGATGGTTTGAGGATTGCCACAGCTCCTTGCAACAACAACATAATGTACTGCATACATCATTGATAAATAAATCAAAGATGTTATTATAAAGGAATGTCAGTAATGTGCATCACAAAGGCTACAACTTATTCATGTGGATATATATGGTCCAATCTCACCAATGTCAAATAGCTAGAAAAGATACTTCTTGTATTTCATTGATGACTTTAGTAGGAAGGCTTGGGTTTACTTAGCAGAAAAATCAATTTACCATAATTTCCAATATTATAAGAAATTTGTGGAAAAGGAAACTGAATAATGCATTAAATGTTTAAGAACAGATAGATGGGGTGAATTCAACTCAATTGAATTCAATACATTCGGTAAAGAAAATGGCATCAAAAGGCATCTCATGACAACCTAACCTCTTAGTTAAATGGTGTGGCTAAGAGAAAGAATACGACAATCATGAACTTGGTAAGATCAATGTTCTCAAGAAAGAGGGTACCCAAAACATTCTAGTTTGGGGTAGTAAATTGGGCCATATATGTCTTGAATAGATGTCTTATTGCAACTGTAAGGGACAAGACTCGGAAGAATTGTGGAGCGGAGTCAAGCCCTCGCTTGAACACTTTAGGGTGTCCGGTTGTCTAGCACATGTTCATGTATGAGATGCAAGATGAACCAAACTAGATGACAAGAGTGTGAGTTGTGAGCTGTTTGGAGTAAATGAAGAATCGAAAGGCTATAGATTATATGACCTTGTTACAAAAAAGATTATAACAAGTAGAGATACAATCTTTTAAGAAGAGGAGCATTGGGACTAGGATACCAATCACACAGAGTAGTAACGCATGGAACTTGAATGGGAAGAAGGAAGTGAAACTAGTAGGAAGGGGAAGTGTGTTAATACAAAAATAGAGGAGCATGACACATAAATAGAGGAAGCAGTAAACAGAAGAGCATGAAACTACTACAAACTCAAGGAGGGAGTCAATTGCTCCTAGCTGGATTAGAGACTATGTCCCCGGTGACGAACTATCATAAGAAGAAAATGAAATAGAAATGGATAGGGCAATTGTATCTTCCAATCCCATCAACTATGAAGAGGAAGTGGCAAAATGTCATTAGAAGGGGAGTGAACACAAAATCTACAAATTACACAAGGCTTTGTATGAACTAAAACAAGTGCCTCAAGCTTGGTTTAGTCCCATTGAATTCTATTTCATTGGAGCGAGGTTTCAAAAATTGCATTAGTGAACAAACCTCGTTTGTTAAACAAAAGGCAGAATTTTTATTGTGTGTATATAGATGATTTGATCTTCACTAGAGATGATGAACAAATGATGCTATAATTCAAGAAATCAATGATGAGTGTGTTTGATATGACTGATTTAGGGAAGATGAGATTCTTCTTAGGAATAAAAGTGTTGTAGCAGGATAAGGGAAACTATATATGTTAAAAAAATATAATGGAGGTCCGAGATGATTTAGGATGGAAATGGAGCATCCGAGATGATTTGGGATGGAAGGGAGCAAACCAGTTGATGGTGCCTGGTTTCAAGGTCTGGAAAGAATGATACAAGTAATAGAATTGATGAAACCTATTATAAGCAAGTAGTAGGAAGTCTCATGTATATTATTGCAACAAGTCCATATATCATTTTTGTGGTGAATTTCATTAACGAGGTTCATAGTCGGACCCACAAACTTACATCTAGAGGTTG
>CM063596.1:2342261-2385074 GCA_032356905.1 Salix exigua
CTGAGATAGGAAAAGTCGGACATGCTTTATTCATATATGGTTCCTTTGAATTTATATATGGCTTTTCAAGTGCAACTCTTGGAGTGCCTGAGTTCCTCTTGTGTAATTGCAATCTAGACCAAAAAATAAAGTCTCACTTACCTGATCTTTCTCAACAGAGGTACAAGACCATTAAGTTGAAAATGCTTTGCATATATTATATATAACCCTTTTGAGCTAGGTAATTGTTTTTGAAAACCACCAATAGTACAAGTTAGCTAAAATGATTTTGCTGGTTCGATGGCATTGACATGGATGCATTTTACAGGTAATTGATAATGCTGATGGCCTGCTTTTATACGAGTATGAATCTGATGAAGCCTTTTGATTCAGGTGACTGAAAACTGTCCAGCTTGCTATACTTGGAGTTGATGTTCAAGATAAAAGAAAATAATGCGAGTGGATTTCCTTTTTATGTAATGGGAATGACTAGTTTCAGAATATGGATCTGGACAAAGCTACTCTCGTATTTGTATGAATATTTCAGATTTGTGAATGGATTTATATCTATGCTGGCTACGTTCTTGTATCTCCCTTGATTACTCCTGCCTGATCTTCCCTACCCCTCCGCATGGATCAGGACTTCATCACTGCTATTGAGTGCACATCATCTGTTTTTTCCAGTTTTTTGCTGGAGTGCATGTTAACATGGTGGGTCTGGATTTCATGAGTTTCAAGAACCTGGTCCCTTGAGAAGTAAAAACTTTCCATCTTGGATTTACAGTAATAAAGGAAATGAAAGTCAAAAAAATTCTCTTTGTTAAGTTTAGAGAAGGAGGGGGAGATCTCTCACACACACACACACACATATTACCTATAATATAAACGTGAGCAAAACACTGTGCACTGTTTTGCCCACGCCATTACATTTATATATATATATATATATATATTCTTTTGTATTTTTTTGGACAAAAATTATTCATATTTTATGTATTTATGCTTTTAGATTTTATTTTTATTTTTTTCATTTTATTTTTTATACTTATCGTTTTGAAATTTTAATTTATATCAGTTACATTGTATTTTATTCCTAAAATTTTATTATTATTTTCCGGTCCCAGAAAACACTGTAGCAATCTACAGTGTTTTCCTGTGCCATGATATATATATATATATATATATATATATATATATATTCTTTTGATGTTTTTGTTCTTTTTGGACAAAAATAATCCATATTTTATGTATTTGTGTTTTTAGATTTTGTTTTTATTAACTATACAATAAAACATGTCCCAGTTTTACTGTGCTAGTAACATCTACTATTAATATATATTTTTGTGAAAGACAAATGGTTGTTGAGGTAGCCGAGATGGTCTAAAGAGAGTCAGATTAAGGTTCTCTCCGAGGGCATGGGTTCGAATTCCACTTTCAACACATTTCTTTTTAGCGAATCCACATTAAAATTAAATTTAATATATATTTTCGAGAAAAATGAACGAATGTTGAGGTGGCCGAGCGAGTTTATGAGGCGGGAGACAAAAATTCCATTCGAGAGGTTGGTGGTTCAAGTCCCACTCTTGACAGATTTCTACTGTACTTAAAAATATGATTAATTTTTTTAATGATGATGATAATTTTCTTGCTTTTTTAATGATGATGATAATTTTATGTTTGTTATTTCTTTGAAATCTATTAAACAGATAAATTTATATTGATTTAAAATTCATATATTTTATAGAAAACTTGCACTTCACAGGAATTCTGCACAAATTTATTATTTTGACCAAAAATATATTATAAAAAAACAATTAATATTTTTTTTGTTGAAAAAAATATGGTACCGCCCGTGACGAGGCGCGGGGCATTGGCTAATATATATATATATATATATATATATATATATATATATATATATATATATATATATATATATATATGTTGAGGCACTTTTACTGTACACTTCACGAATGTTCATCTAGACACAATTCATTTTGAATTGCTAAAGTGAAATGATCCTTTTACTTCTAGGACCGAAAACTTTTAACCCTTGGTACCGGGGATATTTTAGAAATTTTCAGGAGACATGGATGGTATTTTTGATTTTAATAGTAAAATTACAAAAATAACTCCCAAAAACGACAAAATATGACCCCTAGGACCGGTGGTATTTTAGAAATTTCCAAGGGACTTGGATGGTATTTCAAATTTATGCATGGTAAAACTATATAGCTTCGAAAATGACAAAAAAATAAACCCTTGGTACCGGGGGTATTTTAGAAATTTTTAGGACACATGGATGGTATTTTTGAATTTCCATTGTAAAACTATGAAAATAATTCCAGAAAACGATAAAATATGACCCCTAGGACCGGTGGTATTTTAGAAATTTCCAGGGGAGTTGGATGGTATTTTGAATTTATGCATAGTAAAACTATGAAAATAGCCTCCAAAAATGACAAAAAATAACACCTGGAATTGACAATTTTTTAGGATTTTCACCCTCGGTTTTTTCATAAATATATTCGGGTCTAGGGTGTATGGGTAATTAATTAATTTTTTTTCCAGAACACTGCAGGTGCATTGTACGGAAGCGCTAGTAGTGTTCCACCCATACGCCTCTTTCAAGTGACATGTGCGGTGTCTTTAGGGGCTTTTGCCTTGTACCCTAGTTCACTTGCATTTCCTCAGCCTCCATACACGGCGCATGTCCTTCTAATGTGATTCTATAATCGTAGATGGATGGTCCCCCCTCCTTTCTCTCTTTGATTATTTACAATTATATCATTGAATTTAAATTGATTATGTGGGTGTTTGGCTTTGCAGTGCCAACAGTAATTGAGCTTATCTTAGAGTCAAACACATATTTTACCAAACATGCAGGCCCGTCAAAAATTTAGAATTTCAGATGCTTTTGCATCCACGACACACTTTATCTCTGCATCAACACGAAAATCACGACCCTCATCTCTACATATCCTCCCTCATCTATGTTCTCACATATGAATCCTCCCTCATCTAGGTTCTCACATATGAAAACTAGTAAAAAAAACCCATATGAATATCCTCTCCCCGACCCTCATCTCTGCCTCTCTTCTCTTATCCCTCATCTTTGCCTCTCTTCACGCTCACCACCCACACACACAAAGGCAAGTCATCTCCCTCACCTCCCTCCCACACACACAAGGCATCAACTTCTCCCTCACCTCGCACACGTAAGTGGTAATATCGAGGGCATGTGAGAGTTCAATATGTGGTTCGATTTGTCAAGAGATGCTTTTGCATCCGCGACACACTCTATCTCTACCTCAACACGAAAATCATGACCCTTATCTCTGCAGCTCCTCCCTTATCTGAGTTCTCACATATGAAAACTGGTAAAAAAAACCCATATGAAACATAGTGGTTGTTTCATTGAAACCTATTACACAAATAAATTTATATCCATTTAAAATTTACATATTTTTTTTAAAATAAACCTACAATTTCTGTATAGATTTATTATTTTATCCAAATGTATATTATAATAAAAAAATCACAGATAATTAATATTTATTTACGTAAAAAAAATATAGTTCCAACCGCGATGAGGCGCGGGTGACATGGCTAGTGTGTTTATATATATATATATATATTGAAAATGATGTAACTATATTAAAAATATTTATTTTTATTTTTATTAAAAAAAGTACTTCAACAAGAGAGTAAAATATTATATACAAAATTAATGATTATATTATTGGAGGGGTTTTTTTAAAGTAATTATTTGATTATGTATCTTACTTCTATTAATTGTATAATTAAATCATATATAAAATAATTGTACTATTTTTAAAATGACTCTTCTACATTGCTCTTATTATTGGAGTAGATATAGATAAAAAAAAACTATATTTACACTATTAAAATTATATTTGTTTGTTTGTTATGTAGACATGATTTGTCACTATATTTAAAATATATTTATGAATAAAAATTAAAAAAATATTTATTTTAATTATTTTTATTTTTGAAGAAAAAAACAAATGTTTAATTTAATTGAATTATTAATTATATTTTATTTTTATGATTTTTAATCTACAATATTTAAAACAATGTGTGTGTGTGTGTGTCTTTTAAAGTAATTTCACATGTTGACAGCAATATGAAAAGTATAGTAACCAAACACACGAAATTGTTTTTCATTAAACCTCAAATTTAACCACAATTTTAACCAAATATTTCAATTTCAATTACGAACCACATCTAAAATCGTTTTTTCATAAAAACATTTTTTTTCAACCTCAACCACTACCACAATAGTTGTTACAAACAGACCCTATATATGGTATGTTTCATTTCAGTCCTTAATCTTTTCATTTTTGGTTCCTTTAATAATTTTGGTATGCAAGGTTTTTGTTCTACTTTTGTCCCCCAATTGAAATTAGTCATATATGCTACATTTTATTTCAGTAATTATTCTTTAATTTATTCTAAAATTATACTATATTGGTTTTTTAATCCCTTTATTATTTTTTGTCCCACAATTTTAATTTGTTTCATTTTTATCCTTCAATTGGAATTATATATATATATATATATATATATATATATATATATATATATTCAATTTGGCATTTATTCTTTTAATTTTTCATTTAGTATTGTTTTTTTTTGTTTCTTGTGTCCTTCTTGAACAATATTTATTTTTTGTGCGTATTTATTCATTTATACTTTTAGTTTATGTTCTTACATTTTATCATTTTATTTTTGATTGGAGTTTTATTTTTATTCAATTCATTTTTGAAATTTTTATCATTTTAATTTTAATATTGGTCCTTGTTTTCCTTTGTTGTTTTTTGCTTTCTATTATTTTTATCTGGTTTTTGGATCAAATGGTTTTATTATTTTATTATTTCTGCACTAATAATGATAAGTTTAATGATTATTTTTTTATTCTTCAAAGCAATTTAATGATTTTAACTGTTTGGGCAGTGATATTGATAATAATTTTAACTATCATAGTAATGATAATGACATTAATGTAAGGATGGATTTTCAATTTATATTTTCTTCTTTTACTGGATAAAAATAAACTATTTATTTTTGTTATTGATTATTGCAAGTGTTTTCACAATTTATATTTTATTTATTGTGTTTAATTTAAATTGAATTATAAAATAAAATAATCTTAATACAGATGAATTCAATAATTCAGATATCTAAATATTTTTTTAATGATAATAATAATTTTATACTCGGTTATTTCGTTGAAACTTACAAAAGAATTATATTGATTTAAAATTCATATATTTTATAGAAAAACTTGCACTTTACAGATTTTTGCACAAATTTATTATGTTGCCTAAATTTATATTATATTTAAAAATCTCACAATTAATATTTTTTACTTTGAAAAAATAGGGTTCCGGCCATAACAAGGTGCAAATGTGATGTGAACCGCTCCAAAAACATAGCAAGGACCCATTACATATTCAAGGGCTTGTTTCGTGGTTTTAAAGGTTGCAACTGAGTCAGAATTGTAAGGACCGTTGGAGTATCAATATATAGGAGGAGTCTAATACAACCTTATTTGAGTCATGAATTGAGGACAACAAAGAAGCCAAAATAATCGCACTACAACTTTAAAACATGGGATTAATGGGTAGATGGAAGGCTATAAAACAAACTTAATGGTTTTTATTTAATTTTGTTAGCTATAGCCAAGGCTTGTTTGGGCTTAATTAAGACTTTGTTTTCGGTTATAATTCAAGGTTTGTTTAGATTAAGTCATCTGCTTTTCAATCTAGGATTTTAGGGTAGTTTTGAGTGAACCTCATTTAAGTCCACATAAAGGGTTCATTAAGGGTACTTTTGAACAACTATCTAAACTCATGTAATCCTAATTTCAACACCCATTGATTAAATTTAAATTCTGAACTTTTCAATTTATATGTGAGAGTGATTCTTGTATTATTTAGTCCTTGAATTAAATGAATCAGAATTATTGAAGATTAACTGGCTTTGTTACGACCCGATTCCCAGATCCGTGATCGGCACATAGGCATGGTCCCTCTCCAAAGTTCCACACCTATACAAAGCTAAACTTACACACAAACTTATCATTCAACTTCAGAATTTAACGCAACGGAAATAACAAAGTAAACTTTATAACATAATTTGATTGTCTTCATACAAGAGTTGATTATATACAATTATAATTGTGGAGCACTAACTAGACATATGAATAAAAAGTGTCGACTATAACTAAAATAGCAGGTTCTGAGTGCACAACAAAAATGACATGCTAGCAAGCTACAAGCTTGAAAATGATAAATAATGAGGGGGTGAGTTAAACAACTCAGTGAGTAGATAATATCTAATATACACATAAGAGATAATACAACAAAGAGAAGTATATTATCAAATCAACTCGAAGTTCTTACAAGAAGTTTCTCAAATAAGTCATAACAAGAATTTAATAGGTAAAGCTCATCAGAAAATCAAAATGCAATGAGCATGAGGCTTCGTACTGAGGGATGATCAGTCCACATAAGTTGGTGACTTCCGACCAACTAGGGTTTCGAGATACGATGTGTACAAAGGCTAACACTACCTCGTTAGCATGTGTATTCTAACCGGCATACCATAGGTATATCTTATAATCAAATAAACATATTCATATCTCAAGGCTCAACTCATGGTCAATCAAATGAGGAGCTATCATTTCACAAACAAATATAGGCTAACATCAAGAACGTATATTCAACAAATGATTATGCTTTATCGTATCAAGAATAGTAATCAAGGTATATATATTATCAAAAAGCATAATCCAATTCATTTTAGCAAATTTAAATATTTATACTATTTTTCATGCATATTAAATATTATCGACTCACCAGACTTAGAAGCAAACAAGGTTCAAATGTTGATGTCCTGCAGGTTGAATATCATGATTATATGATGATGCGAACCTCGTGATCACGTGGTCACGCAACCCACAACCAAGAATGAGATAAGATCCCGGAAAGCCAAAAGAAGGTCCGATATGAGTGTGACACAATGGAAACCCGCCTCAAGGCACCAGAGACTATTGGAATGAGTAGAATGACGCCACGAAGCCGCTTAATCTTCGATAAGTCGATTCGGTTCATTCAAGAATCGAAGAATGCAAGAATCTCTCTTACACGTAAACCGAAGAGTTCGAATGAAGTTTTATCAATCATGGTCTGCTGAAGTGAGTTACATAAGTTTATATAGTCCTTAAAAGTAACCCTAATGGACCTCTTATGTGGACTTAAATGAGGTCCACTTAAAACAGACTCCAAAATGTTAAATTAAAGAGCCCATTACTAAATCCAAGCAAGCCTTGGATCCTATCTCAAAACAAAGTCTTAATTAAGCCCAAACAAGCCTTGGGTCAGTAGCTAACTAACTTAAATAGAGCCCATAAGATTTATTTATTCTCTTCCATCCAGACCCATCAATCCCATGTTTCCATGTTGTAGTAGGACTCTTTTGGATCCTTTTGTTGTCCTAATTTCATGGCCCAAATAAGGTTGTATTGGACCCCTCCTCGCACATGGATAAGATGTACTAAGGTCTCCTCTTGATACTCCAATGGTCCTTGCACTCGCTCGGGTTGAAACCTTCAAGACCAATGCATTCATTGCCTCTTTCAATGCCTTTGTCCTAGACCGCGTGATTGGACCATTTGGAACCTGTAATGGGTCGATATTGGTGCTTTTGGGTCGGTTCGCATCATCCCTCTCTCCTCGAAAGGATTCGACCTCGAATCAATATCTCGTGGTCAAACAATGTAAGATCAGCCACATTAAAGGTAGCACTAACACTATACTCACCTGGAAGATCAATTTTGTATGCGTTGTCATTGATTCTCTCCAAAACCCGAAATGGACCATCACCACGAGGTCTGTAATTTTGATTTCCTTTGGTTAGGAAACCGTTCCTTCCGCATGTGCACCCAAACCCAATCACCGGGTTGGAAAACAATCACTTTACGTCCCTTATTTGCTTTAGAAGCGTAAAGTCCGTTCTTTTCTCTATTTGCAATCGAACTCTTTCATGGAGTTGTCTCACCATCTTTGCCTTCTGCTCACCATCTAAGCGCACTCTTTCTTCACAAGGTAAAGGAATTAAGTCCATAGGAGTTAGCGGATTAAAACCATAAGCAACCTCAAAAGGAGAAAAACTAGTTGTCGAATGCACAGCTTCTATTATAAGCAAACTCAACAAAAGGCAAACATTCTTCCCAACTTTTCAAATTCTTTTGTATTACAACACGCAAAGTTGAGATAATGTTCTATTGACTACCTCGCTTGCCCATCTGTTTGAGGATGACATGTTATCGAAAATAAAAGTTTAGTTCCCAATTTTCCCCACAAGGTCTTCCAAAAGTAACTAAGGAATTTAACATCACGATCCGACACAATGCTCTTAGGAATGCCATGCAAACGCATAATCTCCCTAAAGAACAAGTCTGCAATATGAGATGCATCATCTGCTTGATGGCATGCAATGAAATGAGCCATTTTAGAAAACCTATCAACCACAACAAAAATGGAGTCTCTACCTTTTTTGACCTAGGTAAACCTAAAACAAAGTCCATAGAGATATCTACCCAAGGTTCGATGAGGGCACAGGTAATGGTGTATACAGACCATGTGGTTGTACTCTAGATTTTGCCTTTCGATAAGCGATGCATTGTTCACAAATTCGTTGCACATCTCTTTTCATTTTTGGCCAATAGAAATGCTCATGCAATACATCCAAGGTTTTCGCAACCCCAAAGTGACCCATTAAACCACCCCCATGTGCTTCACGAACAAGTAATTCATGCAAAGAACTAGCAGAACACACATTCTATTCTCTTTGAACAAATAATTATCCATCATATAGAACTTATCGAAAGCCGAATTTCCACATGCATTATAAATCTCAGCAAAATCAGAATCATTACCATACAATGCCTTCACATATTCAAAGCCTAGCAATCTAGTATTCATGGTGTGTAAAAGAACATACCTGCGCGAAAGTGCATCGGCTACGATGTTCTCTTTCCCTTGCTTATACTTGATCACGTACGGAAAAGTTTCAATGAATTCAACCCATTTTGCATGTCTCCTATTCAACTTACCTTGTCCTTTAAGATGTTTCAAGGACTCATGATATGAATGGATGACGAACTCTTTTGGCCACAAGTAATGCTGCCATGTTTCGAGTGCTCTTACCAAGGCATAGAGTTTTTTGTCGTAAGTGGGATAGTTCAAGGTCGCTCCACTTAACTTCTCACTAAAATATGCAATAGGTCTCCGATCCTCGCATCAAAACAAGCACCTATTCCCATTCCAGACGCATCACACTCTATTTCAAATGCCTTTGTAAAGTCGGTAAGGATAAAACAGTGTGAACATAATTTTTCTTTCAAAAGAACAAAAGCCAATTCTTGTTCCTCCCTCCATTTAAACCCAACTAACTTTTTAACAACTTCATTCAAGGGTGCAGCTATTGTACTGAAATCTTTCACAAAACGCTTGTAAAAACTAGCTAACCCGTGAAAACTCCTTACCTCACTTACTGATTTGGGTGTAGGCCAATCCCGGATGGCCTTAACTTTCTCCTCGTCCATCAAGATACCCTGTGCAGTTACAACATAGCCAAGAAACACAATTTCTTCCAAGCAGAAGGCACACTTTTTAAGATTAACATACAATTTCTCACTACGCAACACACTAATCCATTCCGCAAATGATCAAAATGCTATGTTAAGTTCTTGTTATAGATCAAAATGTCATCAAAATACACAACCATAAACTTACCTATGAATGCACGCAACACATGATTCATCAAACGCATAAACGTACTTGGTGCATTTGTAAGTCCAAACAACATTACTAACCATTCATATAAACCATACTTAGTCTTAAATGCGCTTTTCCACTCATCACCCTCTTTCATCCTAATCTGATGGTACCCACTTTTCAAGTCAATTTTAGAGAAAATACAAGATCCATGTAACTCATCTAACATGTCATCAAACCTAGGAATAAAGTGTCTATACTTTACCGTTATGTTGTTGATTGCTCGTGCAGTCAACACACATCCTCCATGTTCCATCCTTCTTAGGCACAAGTAGCACCGAGTACGGCACATGGGCTCATACTCTCACGAATGTAGCCCTTTTCCATCGACTCATCAACTTGCCTTTGAAGCTCTTTCGTCTCCTCGGGATTGCTTCTATATGTCGGCCGATTAGGAATTGAAGCTCCGGTACAAAATCAATCTGATGCTCTATCCTCGCAATGGAGGTAATCCACTTGGAGTATCGCTTGGGAACACATCATCAAACTCCTGCAACAAAGAAATAGCAGACACTAGGCACAATATGTTCAAGATCATTAGTGTTAAAGTAAGCCTCCTTGTACACAAGTAAAATCATTGGCTTGTTAGCGAAATATGCAGATCTGACCTCACCCTTTCTAGCATAAAAATTAGGTTGTTTCTCTAGTTTTTCCGCACAATTGTCATTACTCTTCCTGACTTTCTTCTCTCCTCTTGTCTTACCTCCACTCTCAGCCAGATTTGGGTGTTTTTGAGTGGTCGAATGGTCTGATTTGTTGGGAGTGTTGGCCAAACATTTGTTTTTGTTTGGATGGGTGGTTGAAGGGTTGTAGAGGTTTGTGTTCCGGCCGAATTTGATGGTAATCTCTCCCCATGTTCCTCACTATGATTTTCTCTCCCCATCACGTCATGCGTTCTTTTGAGCTTTATTTGATCATCATACACCTGTTTGGGTGTCAGAGGGACAAGAGTGATGGTTTTACCATCTTTTACAATTGTATACCTATTCTTAACGCCATCATGAACTGTCTTCCCATCATATTGCCATGCCCTCCCCAACAAGATGTGACTTGCTTGCCTTGGTATTACATCGCACAGAACTTCATCAACATATTTCTCCATTGAAAATGGGACCACAACATGCTTAGTCACTTTAACTTCACCACTATCATTCAACCATAGCAATCTATATGGTTTCGCATGTTTAACAGTTCTCAAATTCATTTTACTAACAAGGGTGGTACCGCAAACATTAACACAGCTTCCACTATCAATAATTAAACCACACACCTTGCTTTGTACGTAATAGCAAGCATATGGAAGATATTCTCTCTTTGTTGATGAGACTCATCATCCTTGACTTGAACCTGAAGGGTGCGCCTTATAACCAAGGACCCCGCAACCGGTAATGCTATCTCCTCCTCATCAATATCCTCCAATGGTGGCATGCCTTCGCAATCAGATTCGTCACTTTCGATTCCATATCACCATCATCTCTAATCATCATGATTCTCTTGTTTGGACACTCAAGCATAATGCCCATGCCCTTAACACCTAAAACATTTAACATCACGAGTACGTTTAGGTTGAGTTTCAGATTTACCTTTGGTACCAGTAGGGGCATCAACCTTAGCCGTTGTTCGTTCGGTTTTAGAAGGAACAAACGATCTTGGCTGGACAAGTACCCTCTCTCTTCGGATTCGTTTTCCACGATGATGAAGAACCCGGATTAGATCCTGGCCGAACATGTCCCTTCCTCGAGTTGTCTCTCTACCTTCGTAGCTATGTGAACCATGTCCTCTATCTCCACATAGTACTGTAGCTCAACCACATCGGCAATGTCACGATTCAACTCATTAAGAAATCTAGCCATGATGGCTTCTCTATCCTCAACAACGTTGACTTGAATCATTGCTACCTCCATGTCTTTGTGATATTCATCTACTGTCTTATAACCTCGAGTCAGACCTTAGGGCTTCAGGTATAAGTCTTTGTAATAGTGATTAAGCACAAATCGTCTCCTCATTAACACTTTCATCTCCCCCCAAGTCTGAACGGGTCGCTCCCCATTCTTCCTCCTACTGATTACAATCTGATCCCACCAAATCATTGCATACGTTGTAAACTCAATCATCACCAATTTCATTTTTTTTTATTCAGAATAGCTATCACAATCAAAAATCCAATCTGCTTTTTTCTCCCACTCCAAATAAGCCTCGAGATCATTTTTTCCTTTCACAGTTAGGGATTTTCATTTTGATGTTGTCCCCATCCATATCTTCATAATTTCCCATGCCATGGAAATTCACATTCCTCCTAGCTCGCTTCGGTCCAGCCCGACTCCTTGGCCAACAGATGCAAAATCATAGTCATCTTCGCCCATATCTGCGTTTTCATCAACATCCTCTTCAAAATCAGATCTCATTATTCCAGCACGGCCATACTGATCTGTATTTCCTCGGCGATCAGCCCCACTATTCTGTTGCTTTATTGAATTCACCTCATCTTTCGGATCTTTGAATGCCCTCGATATCAACTCAAGTTGTTGACCCATAGCTCGTAATTGGAACGCCACATCAACATTTTGTGTCCCCGATTCGTTGTTTTCGACATCCTTTGAATCTGCAAAATTTGGTTAGTAGCAAAACAATATATAGATATATATATCCTCACAACTCTCGTGTATCACACAAAAACAAAGTCAAGATTTTTCTCTCTAATAAGCTCACTATGCCTTTTACCTTACAACTTGTCTGTCTTTTGGTTCTTTCGTAACTAAAATCAACAATCAAAGTTAGTAGCCTTCGCAGCGCACTCTAATTATGATTTTCAGACTCAGAAGCAATAAAAATACTGAAAACAAAACAAAACAAAACAAAACTACGATTACGATTTCGCGAGTAGCAAAGCAAATTGCATTTAATTGTGGACGATACGAAGACACGAAATAAAAGAGAAGAAAATACTAGAGAAAACAATTACTTGACTCCTAGATGGGTGACATGAGAATGAAAACAGAGAAATGGACAAAAGTAAACAGTAGGGATCATGTTTTGAGACTTGAGCAGAATGTAACCTCTTACGCAGCTTTTACGTAATAGAATTGAAACCAAGACCAACCAATTTCAAACGACCTCAAAATCAATATTTAGTATTTTAGTACTAAGCAAAACATAACACTCAATTTATAGGCCTTTCTGCATTTCTAGGTACACAAACCCTTATGTGATGAATCATGCGTGAAATGAACCTCCAATTGAAACCTCTAGTATACGATATCGAAATAAGCCCCAATCTAATATATCATGTGATATCAAGCTTTACACACCGAATATAAAGTTTCAATGGATTCTAAGGTGGTTTTATATGGGTTCGATGAAGGTAGTGTTTCAGCGGTAGAAATGAATTTCAAATAGCCCCTCAAGAAAACAATATCGGAATAAGCCCAAATTTGATATATGATACTATCTTATCCCCAATAGACCCAATATGAAATTACACTGATTCCAATGTCATTTGCTTGTGTTTCCCAGCACTAGTGTTTCACGAAGCAAGATTTCAACTATTGCCTCTATCTCTCTTTCTTTTCTTTATTTTTTTGTTTTTAATATAATGAAACAAAGAGACAGTAAAATGATGAAATATAAATTCTTTTTTTAAGATGACGCTGACAGAACAAAGAGATGAACACAAACACCGGAAAACTTCAAGGAACATAGACAAAAAAAAGCACGTAAAATAACAGAATAATATGACCTTGATTCGGAGCCTAGCTCGATACCACCCGATGCGAACCTCGTGATCACGTGGTCACGCAACCCACAACCAAGAATGAGATAAGATCCCGGAAAGCCAAAAGAAGGTCCGATATGAGTGTGACACAATGGAAACTCGCCCCAAGGCACCAAAGACTATTGGAATGAGTAGAATGACGCCACGAAGCCGCTTAATCTTCGATAAGTCGATTCGGTTCATTCAAGAATCAAGAATGCAAGAATCTCTCTACACGTAAACCGAAGAGTTCAGAATGAAGTTTTATCAATCATGGTCTGCTGAAGTGAGTTACATAAGTTTATATAGTCCTTAAAAGTAACCCTAATGGACCTCTTATGTGGACTTAAATGAGGTCCACTTAAAACAGACTCCAAAATGTTAAATTAAAGAGCCCATTACTAAATCCAAGCAAGCCTTGGATCCTATCTGAAAACAAAGTCTTAATTAAGCCCAAACAAGTCTTGGGCTGTAGCTAACTAACTTAAATAAAGCCCATAAGGTTTATTTATTCTCTTCCATCCAGCCCATCAATCCCATGTTTCCATGTTGTAGTAGGACTCTTTTGGATCCTTTTGTTGTCCTAATTTCATGGACCAAATAAGGTTGTATTGGACCCCTCCTGCACATGGATAAGATGTACTAAGGTCTCCTCTTGATACTCCAATGGTCCTTGCAATTCTTCCCGGGTTGAAACCTTCAAGACCAATGCATTCATTGCCTCTTTTAATGCCTTTGTCCTATACCGCGTGATTGGACCATTTGGAACCTGTAATGGGTCGATGCTGGTGTTTTTGGGTTGGTCCGCATCATATGAATATGTAAAAGAAGATATACTCAAAAATGACTCAAAAGAATTAAAATATCTTTAATAACATATCTAAGAGTTCAACTCATAATCCTATGTGTTTTTGAATCAAATTATCCATTTTTCGCAAAACCTAAAACAATGCTTTCATCCGAAGTCTAGTTCAAAATACACAATTGTAAAATTGATAATAATCCATCAATGAGCTTTAATTTTCCATCAAACCAATCTAAAAATACCAATATTTCACTTAGGGACCATTCTGAATTTTTCTTATATTATTAGGGTCAAATTGTAATTTTATCAAATTGAAGGGCTAAATTGAACTCCTCTTCAATTCACAACTATATTGAAATTTTGTCCATAATTCATCCTCAATTTTGTCCAGAATCTCGAATTTCATTCCAGGGATCAAAACTGTAATTTTCACAAAAAGAACCAAAATGATATTTCGTCATCTTCAACCTCAGCCCAGAATTCCAGAAAGGTTCAAAATTCATCAACATTATTTCACCATTTATCAACATTTTCTTACACCAAACATATCAAATAACTTCAAAATCATCTACAATCAAACTAATTAAACCATTACCCAACACGTTCAACCCTTAACATCTCTCTTAATTCATCAATCAAACCTAAATAAAATCTTCAAACCCTAACAATCAATACAAGCAAAAATCATAGCTAATAATCACATTTATACAAAACAAATACATTACCTTAACAACTTATTTTTCCTTCTTCTTTCTCGTCCTCTTTTCCTTCCCTCCCCCCCGTTTCTCTCTCAAATTGCAAATATATTTCCTTTTTTTCTTTCCTTTCCTTTTCTATTTATATTTATAATGCTAGATTGAATTGAGGATTCATACAGTTCAAATAGTCCCAAAAATCACTGTCCTCTTCAACCCCGCCAGATATTCTACCCTGAAAATCAACCGCACCTTTCAAAGACTCATTTTTTACTTCGTTTGACCCAAAACCCACCTCAAATTTTAGCTCCCGGGCATTCACAGATCCTACTTCTTGATCATTTTTACCATTTCTTTCACCATTTGAAACAAGACCAAGCTGCTGTCTTGTATGCCTATTAGAAAAAGACTTTTGCAGCTGTGAGTGACTAGTCACACAAGGATCAGGAGAAAATGGTAGAGAAGGGTCAGGAGTGTACCATAACTTTAACATACTAGGAAAACCACAAAGAAACAGAGCCAGAAACCAAAATCTTGAACTTCTATACCATTTCAACCCAAAAAACCTGTTTGATGAGGGTTTCTTGGGAGAAAAAAACAGATAATGTAACGAATAAGAAGATAAAGAATTGATTTTTTGTGATGGAACTGAAATGCAAGAAACTTTCTTTGCGTTATTAAATTCGAAAATAACAATAACTTGAGTCTTGATTTTGTTTTCACTTTTAAAAACACTTATAAAAGTGCTTCCGTTTCATTTGTAACTGTGAATTCAATTCAATATCGAGTACAGAGCTTCGATCAAGAAAAAGAAGGAAGAGTCCGATTCAAAGATAAGGAATGGAAAAACAAAATAGCTGAAGTAATGGTTTCTTAATTTATGAAATAATTCTCATTTTGAGAGACTCATTATGCTCCTTTTTATTTATTTATAAAGCTAATTGTGCTCATCTTATCAAATTTGTTTTGTAACAATGGTTTCTTAATTTGGGAAATAATTCTCAATGAGGAGCAGTGATTTTAAAAATATTTTTCTATATAAAAAAAGTATTTAATATTAATATGATTTAAAAATAAAACTCGAAACGTATAATAGCCCGTTTGGTACCTGTTTCAAATGTTGTTTTCAAAAAAATTAAATTTTATTATTTTAAATGAATACATTTGATATTTTTAGATTATTTTAAATACTGATATTAAAAATAATTTTAAAAAATAAAAAATATATTATTTTAATATATAAATACTTTACAATCGTTTAGACAGAGTGTTTTCAAAAGCCAATTGTACCAAAAACATTTCTGCAGTAACCAAGCAAAGCATGTGACGTGCCACCATCCATCTTTTTACTTGCCCGATGATGTTTTTGTTTTGTTTTGTCCTCCCAATTATTAAAACCACATTGCATCACATCTTACACGCTTCTTCTTTCCCACAATTATTCGCGTCCCGTATTTCCCAGGTGGCATCCACTTCTGGTCCATGCTGGCACCCTCTCATTGCTTAACACGTGGCTCTTCATGTTTCCGTTCATCTTTTCATCTCGTTTTGATTTTCATTCATCAATATTAAAATAATATATTTTTATTTTTTTAAAATATTTTTAATATCAGTATATTTAAACGATATTATTTTTAATATCAGTATATTTAAACGATATAAAAATATTAATTTTTTATTTTAATTATTTTTCATTTTAAAATTATTTTAATATTGATGTCAAACATATATAAAAAATATCATCTTCATATATTTTTAAATGAAAAATAATTAAAATAAAAAATTAATATGTTTGACATATCAAACATATTAATTTTTTATTTTAATTATTTTTCATTTTAAAATTATTTTAATATCAAACATATTAATTTTTTATTTTAATTATTTTTCATTTTAAAATTATTTTAATATTGATGTCAAATATATATAAAAAATATCATTTTCATATATTTTTAAATGAAAAATACTCTTGAAAATAATAATAAATATTACAATAGCAAACAATTTTTAAGGCTTATTTCAGTGTAAAAAAATATTTTGAAAATATGTTTTTCATTTCAGGGCATTTTAAAAAAATAAAAATATTTTTTAAAAAATAATACTTTCAAAACGCACTCAATCGGGCAAGCTTTCCCTAAAAACAGAGAGAGAGAGTTTTGGTGATTAAAATGTATTAGAATAATTGTTTTTTTTTAAAAAATATTTTTAATATTGTTAAAATGATATAAAATTACCATAATACATTTTTATTTTATTCAAAAATCCTTTTAAAATTTAGTCTTTCGTTGCTTGTCTACGGTGATGTTTGACATTTGGTGGGTGGACATTTCTATCAATGAAAATATTTTATTGAAAAATTCATTTATATTTTTATATAGCTTATCTTTGATCATTGGACCTTGGAATTCACATAAACAATTGCAGATCAGATTGTAACGCAAAACTTGGATTTACGAGTATGATTAATGGAATTTACTATTCCTACTATCACTAATCATATTTATTTATTTATTATATAGTATTAAAAATTTTCAAAGGGTAAGAACTTAGGTGATATAATGAATCACACATTAGATTTTTTAATGGGTGATTCATTGTAAACTCCAAACAGCACCTATATTTTTTAACCTCAACAAATAAAGATTATATATAAAAAAAGACTAATTTAATTTTTTTTTCCATATAAAAACACTTAAAAACAACACATAAATTATGTATGTTTTTGTCAAATAGATGTCAATGGACGGTGGGAAGACAAGTATTTTGCTGAGGGAAAAATTAAATAAGAAAATGACTACTTTCTAACATCTTCCATTAAAGATGGAATTAAGAAACGTAGTCGTTTATTAGAGTTTTGTTGTTGGCATGGAGGTGATAAGCTCAGTGTACATCAGTGCATGGGCGTGAAACGTGCAGGAGAATGAGAAGATCATGGTATGGACCATGCACAGGATGCAACAGGGGAAAGGTCGTGGGAAATTAATTAGCCTTAATGGTGTAGTATTTCATTTATCATTTTAGTTACTCTATGTTCAGTTATTTATGGGGAATTCATGGGCATTCATGACCACGTGCATCGTGGGACATATTCCTCTTATTTTCATTTGTAGCTTCCCATAAACAGGAGCCTATAAAGTTGATGGTCACGGAAGAGAATGTATGTAGAAAATAAATCTTTATTCTTTAAACTCTTCTCCCATATCCCTTTCTCTCAAATTATGTTGTGTTAAGTACACAACATTTGGTATCAGAGTCAGGTTTGATCATGGAGACACAAATTATAACAAATACAGAATTTTGAAACGAGGTGAATGAAACTTTAGCTCGTCACGAAGTGGGGATCAACCAAGCCAATAACAACATCACCCAGGCCAATCACAACATCGATCAAATGAATGCAACCCTACTAATGGTGTTGGTTGAGTTACAGGCCCTTCGTCACGCACACTCTCAAAATTCCACGGAAAGAGAGGTAAGCCCATTTTTCCAAGCCGAAACATCGACCCACCGAAATTCCAACCCACCAGATTTTAACCCATCCACCCAACCTGTTATTCGGAACCCTTCACAAACAGACACCTTCCATTCCACCCAAATAGCCAACCAGAACTACATACAACTCAAGTTGTCCTTCCCAAGATTCAATGGGTTAGACCCAACAGGATGGCTATATAAAGCTGAGTAGTATTTTGAATTCAAAAATGTCCATCACCAACATAAGATGTAGCTAGCTTCCTTCTACTTGGAAGAAGATGCTCTCCAATGGCACCGTTGGTTGAGTAAATTCTGGGGACACCTCACTTGGGCAGAATTCTCCCAAGCTGTGCTACACCGTTTCGGGCCAACCGACTACGAAGACCCCTCAGAAGCCCTCTCCTGCCTCAGACAAATTGCCACTGTCAGCACCTACCAAACTGAGTTTGAGAAACTAGAAACTATCCCAATGCATTGATGGATTACTAGAAAATTATTTGGTTGGGTGTTTCATCGCAGGCTTGCGAGATGAAATCCGACTGGATGTCAAGGTTAAACAACTAAGAACTCGATTGGAGTGGCAAGGTTGGTGGAGGAGCGAATCCAGTTGCAGAAAAGATTTACTCCAGTTCTCCAAACAGTCGAGGTACTAACGCACTAGAAAAACAACACCAGTACTTCAGTCGGAATCCTGGGACCACCACCCATCATAAGCCCAAATCAGAAGTTAAAAGGGGGTTTTACAAGAATTACTAGTCAGGAAGCCAGGGATCGGCGAGCAAAAGGTTTATGCTTCTACTGTGATGAAAAATTTGTCCAAGGACACCGGTGCAAACAACCTCAACTTTTCATGATTGAGGATACTTCTATTGGAGGTGAATTGAATTTCGAAGAAGAAGCCACAAGGGAAAATTAATGGTGTTCCTCCCGATCACATCCATAGTTTATCCTTGAGGACAAGGATTTTTCAGGGGGAAGGAATGATAAGTTCAATGGACATCAGTGCATGAGAGTGAAACGTGCAGGAGAATGAGCAAATCGTGGTATGGACCATGCACAAGATGCAGCAGGGGAAAGGCCGTGGGAAATTAATTAGCCTTAATGGTGTAGTATTTCAATTATCATTTCAGTTATTATGTTCAATTATTTATGGGAATTCTTGGGCATTCATGACCACGTGCATCGTGGGACATATTCCTCTAATTTTCATTTGTAACTTCCCATAACCAGAAGCCTATAAATTCTGATGGTCACGGAAGACAATGTATGTAGAAAATAAACTTTTCTTCTTTAAACTCTTCTCCCCTATCCTTTTCTCTCAAATTTTGTTGTGTTAAGTACACAACAGGAGGTGTATGGCCAATTATGAGCATATATTTTATTTTATTTCATCTCCATTTTATAATCATCTCAAATTAATACTAATGATAAAAGTGAATCAATTTTCATTGAAAAATAACCGCCAAAGATATATAATTGTGACACGAGGACTAAATAATTTATTTATTTAGGGAATGTTAGTTTATTTATTTATTTATTTATCAAATTTATTTATGACTATGAAGTTGACATTAGGAAAAAGAGAAGAAGATGAAATATTACTAAAGTTAGTATTTGATACTTTGTTTCAAAAGTGTCTTTGACAAAAATAATTTATTAAATTAATTTTTTTATATAATTTTAGATTATTTTCATGTGTTAATGTCAAAATTATTTTAAAATATATCATTTTAATATATTTTTAAATAAAAAATAATTTTAAAAACAATCTCAATTACATTTAAATTACATAACAGGCCCTGTCATCACCTCACATGTGAAATTTTAAAAACCCTGTCATCACCTCACATGTGAAATTTTAAAAGGACAAGCACTCTGCCAAGCAACTTTGTGGGACTTCATCTCTCATCTTCCATTATAAAAAAAATGGAGAAAGTTTAGTTGCATATATTTAATACAACTTGTTATTTAAAAATATGGTTTATTAATGAACGTAAGTAGTGAGATGGTGCATCAATGCATGCATGCAAAAGGCTGTTGAAAGTTGAACATCACGAGTTTTTTTTTTTTCTTTGTTTTTTTGGGATAAACAATATTTTATTCCCTGTAATATTCAATTGTTGGCATTAATATAAAAAAATAAAAAATTCAAAACCTTTTATCATCCACTTAAATTAAAAGCACAAGTAAAAATAACTGTAGAGAAACTTTAGAAGAATTAAGAAAATAATGTTTTAAAAAAGTCCATGAGGGAATATTTTAAAATAGAAAAATGCCTTATTTTTTTTAAGAATTTCTAACAACTATAATAATTTTTACTAATGGTTATCTTTGAAGATAAATTTTAGATTAAAATTGTACCATCCCACGTGATTTTAAATTATTAATATGTATAATTAAAAATTTAAATGAGAAATTAATATTGTGTAAAAGACATTAGGTATCTCAGGTTTTGCATATACTCTTAAGGTAAATAAATCTTAACTTTAAAAACCATAATAACTAGAATGTTTTGAACTATGCTCTTTGGATTATTTATAAACATATCACACACACACAATATTAGATGATTTTAAGGTTTCATTAGTGTTGTGGTTTTTATAGTCATGCATGCATTTCATGAGTGTCTTTAGAGAGTTGCTTAAGCTCTTACAATGGTGACCTTGACACCATACTTAGGTGACCTCTTAGGTTGTTATTTGACCAATATCCTATAAAAGATTTTATCTCTAGATTTATTTAGAGATTAATTATTTTTTATCACCATATTAAATAGTACATCGTTATAGAAATAAAACTTAGGACCACCCTGTAAAATATATATGTAATGTTTTAATTCTTTCTAATCACTGATGTTTTTGTTTTTATTGTTAAACTTTGCTAATGGTATCATCATTCATTTGAAGACAATTTGTTTTACTGTTAGTGACTAATTTAATGTCTTCAATCTCATTCTCCTCAACAATTAAATAACTTGTTGGCCAAACCTTAGTAACAGGATTTTGCAATGTTGTTTTTGGTCCTGAAAAAATCCAAAAAAATAATTTTGTGAGATATCGAATATCTCATATATTTATGTTTAACGTTCATATTTTTTTCATTTATATATTTACTCTTAGACTTAGTTATAATAATTTGGCTATCACAATGTATTGATATATGTGGTATCAATTTATATAAAAAATAGTATGTCGATTAATTGTTTTTTCAAACCACACTACCTTTAAACTAGCAAATATCTAATATAACCAAATATGCTTCCATGAAGGATGGGTGGTTATAATTTGTTTAATAGATTTTTAACCAATTACATCACCATATAACGTAAACACATACATATCAAGGTTTATAATTACCCCTAACAATAAGGATCATACTGTATTTATTGAGAAAGGAGAGAGAAATGAAGGGGAGGAAGTATCATCGATGATTAATTAGTTGTATTTAGCCTACACATGTCACTCCTAGTGAAACAGGAGAATACATGGAATAACTTGATGGCGTGAAAGATCTTTTATAACCACATGGAGCCACTATACATATCAATAAAAGTACATGATAACTCTAATACATTGGTGTGTAAATTGCACTCGTTAGATGTTAGTAGCTTTTCAGAATTAAGAATATTATTTTAATGGTCAATTATGTTACTACCCTTGACCATAAAACAATTAAAAAAAAACACCGAGGTTAAAATATCTTGATACCCATGACCCCCAATGAATTACTTTTTTTAAATCCAAGGGTAAATGTATAACTCTATCATGTATAAGAAAACATAAACATTGAAACATCTCTACCTAAAAACCTTTGTTGTTTTACACTTGGGGTGTTTTTGTTATTTTTTGTATATATAATGTTTTTTATTCAATCCTTTCACATTTACTTTCTTACTTTTGTCTTTTGTTAAAGTTTTTATGGATTTTGATTTTATCCTTCAAATCAAGTTTATGAATTTTTTTAATGGCAATAATGATTTCAACTTTCATTTTCTATTGATTTCATATTGTTTTTCTTTACAGTTTTTTAATTTTTTTTTAGTTTTTAATTATGTCCTTCAAATCAAGTTTATGACTTTTATTTTTTCAACAACAGCAATGATGGTGATGGTAATGTTAGTTATAATAATGATGATATTGATAATTATAATAATAAATTGATAATAGTAGTAGTAGGCATAATAATGATGGCAACGACAACAACAACGATGATAATAATAATAATAATAATAATAATAGTAATATTAACAGCAATGATAATAATAATATTTTATCCTGATGGTGATAATTTTAGTAATTTTGATAAAAAAATAGTAATCATAATGATAATTGGGATAGTAATGGTAATAAAAATAACAATAGTGATGATAATAATAGTAATCATAACAACAATTGCGATAGTAATGGTAACAAAAATAACAATAATGATACTAATGATAGAAATAATGATACTGTCGATTGTGATAAGAATGATGACCAACAATGATGATAATGGTAATAATATTAGTAGTAAGAATAGTTTGTTACAACAACAACAACAACAACAACAATGATAATGATAATGATAATGATAAAAAAATGATGTTTATAATAATAATAATGGTAATGGTGAGATTAATGATAATAATAATAATGGTAACAGCAGCAACAACAACAACAACAACTATTCATATATTTTTTTGTATAAAAAATAGTTCAATCATGAGGCGAAGAACAAACACCAAAGCTAAGAATTGCTAATTATTATTATTATTATTATTATTAAAGGTAGATTTTAAATTAAAATTGAAACCTATACTATGACTCTTGGAGTGTAAACTTAACATTAATCCATATAGTTTTCAAAACATTTCGGCCATTCAAAAAAGTTTATCTATTTTGTTGTTTCGTCATGTTTGTCTATATTTCGTTGAGACCTTTCACATTTATCTTCTGGTATTGGGTACTTTTAAAACATATAATTATCTCAAATTAACACCATAAACATGTGATTCTTTGTGGTAAAAATATTCAAAATCAAATAAAAGAAAACTTGAAAAAAAATAGTGGTACAAATACAATTACAGAAAATCATAAACAAAATCAGTGATTAAAAATACTATATAATATATTTTACATTTTTTAAGACACGTCACATGCCTTTCAATTCCTAAATTTTACCATAATTATTAAATTTTGTCTCCTTATGAAGAATTGATCGATTGTCTAACGTGACACAATCATTCCTCAACAACTACAATTATATTTATGCCATAGTTGTTTAATTAGGTGATTATTGAGGGGAGGAGGAGGAAAATTATGAAACATGTTTCCTAACAATTAAAGCTTAACTACCTATTTTCTTAATGTGATGATGGTAGGTGACGACCATCCCCCCCCCCCCCCCTCTTCCTCTTTCTTCTCCTTTTTTATATTCTAGCCAGTCTATTGGAGTGATAAGTTTTTATTTCTTTTTCTTTTTTTAATTTTGTAAAAAAGAAATAATAATTTAAAAGGTTTGGAGGTGTCACTGAATTTGGATTACTAGAAATTCTAAGTGGTTTATAAGAAGACTTATTATGAATGGCATATCACTTATAAGACACTCTACTTGAGATTAATTATATTGTTTATATGGAATAGAGGATATAGAAAGGTAATTTTAGAGTCTAATTCTCGTGTTGTAATTGGACTTTTGAAAGGGGATAGAGCGAGTGTGAAAAGAAATTACACATTAACCATGCAGATTAGAAATATGCTGAAGAAAGATTGGGAGATTCAAATGGTTCATATTTATAGAGAAGCCAACTGTGTGACAGATTGGTTAGCTAACTATGGGCTAAGTAGAGATGTGTTAGAAAGTCAGACTGATGTTTTAACGGATCCACCATCCGGATTATACACTTTGTTGTACTATGACCTAATTGGGTCTACTATTCCAAGGTTAATCTAGTAGGGCTTTAAGCCCTGATTAATATAAAAAAAAATTATATTGTTTATTTTTTTGAATATCGCTACGATACTAGTGTAATTATATGTCTGTTGGTTAAGGAAGTATATTGTAATAGAGTGAACCATGACTCTAAAAGTTAAGCATAGCCTTTTTGAAGCCGAGACTCTTGTTTTGCATTTTATTTTTTAATATCAAAAATACATCTTACATATAAGTCATGTTGTCACTGTATTCCATTTTTATGCTACATTACATGTATGAGGTGTTGAAGATTGATCGAACATTAATTAATATATCATTTTTGCAAAATAGAATTTTTATTTTTATATATATGTATATTCAAAAAAATTATTTTAATATATATGTTGAAGATTGACCGTGGGTCATTCGCTTGGCACTTTTGGATACAGTTGGGGCACCCCCAAAGACATTGGGTCATCTTGTATAGAAGTCTTCACTTAATAGCCCACATGAACCATGGGATGCATAGTTCGTGGCTTATGTGATACATGATTTGATTAAAAAATAATAGCCCTATCCAAGTGAATGATTATTCATTTTCTAAAATTTTGTTTATCATTGTATTTTAAAAATATTAGTTTTTTATTTTTTTATTTACCTTAAATTAATTGTTTTGGTGAGTTTATATTATTTTCATATGTTGATGTCAAAAATAATATTTTAGAATAAAAATAATCATTTTTTATGTATTTTTGAATAAAAAAACACTTTAAAAAACAATCACGCTCTCAAACAATCACTAAATAATGCATAGAACCTCATCATTCTACTCTCACTGTCTTGATGTTGCCATTGTCAGCGTCCAACTATGAGTTTTTTATAATTGTCTTTGTTGTATTAAGGAATCGTTTCATCTAAACGGTTAAGTTGTTAAGTGAGAAATTTCAAAATATGATTTATTTCATTTTCTAACACACCTCCTTAGTGTGAAAATATTTTATGCTTAAACTTGTATAAACTCACATCATTTTGTGCTTGATTTTTATCAAATAAAATAAGAATAGAAAGATTTGAATTCGTGACTATTAGACTCTAATACCATATTAAGGAACCATCTCACAATATTAGGCTAGGTTATAATGTTGGTAGCTAGGTTAATCGAGGCAATCACACGGTTCAATTTCTCACCACAAAATTGAATCTTACACAATTAGACTAAGCTTTGCTTTCTATCTCACTCGTATTCCCTCGCAATTATATGTTTCGGTAATCCTCATATGTTCTCACAATTAACCAGCAGAAATAAAAAAATAATAATCTCAAGGCATAAATCAATATATGTGTTTGTCTTTTTTGTTGGTTTTTCTTCGTGTTTAAGAATTTCGAGGTTGAGCGGTTTTAAGCTAGCTAGCTGGGATCATATTAATCCAATGAACAACTGACATTTAAGAATATGCAGATTATCATATTTGTTGAAGTCGAATGAATACAAAACTAGCTGGTAATTAATTAAACACTCTTTTTTTTTTTTATAAGAAGGGGCTAGCCACCCATGCCCGCAAAGCTTACATGATTTCCTGAAAACTGATAGCAGAAAGTTCAGAGAGTTCTGTCTGTGTAAGCTACTAGATTTTTCATGGTATCGATGAACGGGACGTCTGGCTTTCGATTGAAGAAGCAGCCGAGATATTCTTCCACAGTGACAGTCTTGTATAAAGGTGGGCTTCCGAGTTTAATCAGTTCCATGGCAGGGCCAACTTTGAAAGACAAGTCAGGATAGCAGAAGGTAACTATGGATCGTCTCTCCTTTGATTTGTTTACCACTGCTCTATGCTCCGGTGCTTTGTATAGCCCGTTGCTTAGTATCTGCATGATTCAATCAAATTATGTGAATTCATTAGGGCACACCTTGAAAGAAAAGAGAAAAATATTTTCCGATTGAGCTCAGCTGTAGTTGCAACCGCCGGACCAGCACTGAAGAACCCACTTACCTCTGTGATCCGCCCCATGTCTACAACAACTGCACCATCTAAGGGCTCAACAAAAATCCATCGACCATCCTTGAGAACCTGCAATCCGGGTGTATCTCCACAGTCAAGCAGCAGAGCGAAGCCAGGGATGTCAACATGCGGGGTTAGTGTAACAGAAGAGGAAAATATAAAACAGGAATACCAGTCACATGAAGACTGCTCCACGCACGTGAAGAGGAAAATAGCAGAGGAATCCCAGCCACATGAAGAAAGACCACGCATGTCTCCTATCTCCTCAAGGACTCAGGACTGTCACTCTTAGAATAGGTCTCAGCTTATTGTATTTCACTCTTATCCTTTATAGCAACGTGTAACAAATCACTAAGTGAATAATATAAATACACACACCACAGCAGAGCACAGTTAAGGTGTTTTCTGCATAAACCATATTGTTCACATGGTATCAGAGCTCTTTGGTTAAACACCCATTAAAAGATCCTTCTTTATGGCTTCCGCAATTACAGACAGTTCATCAAACACTACTGCTATCACATTCACCTTCCCTTCTATTAATCACCTTATCTCTGTCAAATTAGATGGATCCAATTACCTTAGCTGGGTATCTCAGTTTCTGCCAGTTCTAAGGAGCAATGATCTTCTGGGTATTGTTGATGGCTCAGAACCTTGTCCCTGTAAATTCATTGTTGATTCACATGGGAAAGACACACTCACAATTGATCCAAAGTTCACCTTATGGACTAAGAAAGATCAATACTTACTGAGTTGGCTAAATGCCACTCTTTCGGAAACCATTCTCCCAACAGTCTTTGGACTGAACACTGCCAAAGAGGTATGGGACTCAATGGCCAATCGGTTTGCTGCCCAAAATCGATCTCGTATTGCATATCTAAAGAGGCAACTTCAGAATTCACAGCAAGGAAACAAAACTTGTGCAGATTATGTTCAATTTGCCAAAGGACTAGCCAATCAACTTGCTGCTGTGGGCAAGCCGATTGAAGATGATGATCTGATATCTTACATCATTGGTGGCCTTAGCAGTGCATACACTGCGTTCATAACATCTTTCTCATTCGCAACGAGAGATGCCTCTCTCTCCTTCAATGATTTCCAGTCAGAACTACTTAATTATGAAGCATTGCAGGAAAATCAGACCAAATCAGTACCCCCAGAATCGGGTCAATTTGCGTTGTTCAACCAATATCAAAACCAAGGATCAACTGGATTCAACAAGAAGAACAGATATGGCCAAAACAAATTCACTCCTCGCACACAGCATCCTTCATAGCAGCCTTCTTATCACCAGAATTATTCATCTCGCCCACAGCAGCCACCTCGGAATGACAGCACCACCAACAATAATTCTCGAAATTTTGCTGCTAATAGACGTCAAGGTACTGTCTTTAACCGAGATCGTGCACCATGCCAAATTTGCAACAAACCCAATCATCAAGCATTGGATTGCTATCATCGCATGGACTTTTCTTACCAAGGGCGACATCCACCATCACAACTTGCAGCAATGGCAGCCCACACCAATGAATTCAATGTTGATGATGAACCGTGGTTTGCAGACAGCGGGGCCAATAATCATATCACCAATGCACTTGACAACTTGTCAATCCAACAACAATATCAAGGTGGAGAGACAGTAACTGTTGGCAATGGTGGAGGTTTACAAATCGAAAATACTGGTTCTGCACTCATCCACACACCTACTTCTACTCTTCATCTCAATAAAGTTCTTCATTGCCCTTTAGCTTCGGCTAATCTACTGTCTATCAATCAATTTTGTGTGGATAATAACTGTTACTTTAAACTTACTTCAAATCGTTTTATTGTGAAGGAGATGCAGACGGGAGAGATTCTGTTGCAAGGGCCAAGTAGAGCTGGGTTATATCCAATATACCTAAAACATCTCTCGTCAAAAAAGGGTCGCAATCTAATTGCTTTCATCGGTGTCAAAGCTTCAATTTCAGTTTGGCATAATCGACTTGGTCATCCCTCTTCTTCTGTGTTTCAACAATTGCTACGTCATTCTCAATTATCTGTGTTGGGTTCACAGAATCAAAATTCCTTGTGTGAACCATGTCAATTGGCGAAAAGCAAAAAACTCCCCTTTCAACACTCTAGCCGTGTATCACATTATCCTCTTGAATTAATACACTCTGATGTGTGGACCTCACCAGTAAAATCAATAAGTGGGTGCAAATTTTATGTTTTATTCATTGATGATTTTTCGCGCTACACTTGGCTTTTTCCATTACAACACAAGTCCGATGTTTTTGTTTGCTTTCTCAAATTCAAATGCTTAATTGAAAATCTTTTGTCTCGAAAAATTAAGCAATTACAAACTGATGGGGGTGGCGAATACATTTCTTCACAGTTTAAAACATTTCTTGAAAAACATGGCATATTCCATAGAATTTCTTGTCCATACACATCTGAACAAAATGGAATAGCCGAGCGCAAACACCGACATGTAGTTGAGTCAGGTTTAGCCCTTCTTGCTCATTCACATTTGCCTAATAAATATTGGGTGGATGCCTTTCTTACTTCTATTTACCTCATCAATAGATTACCAACTCCTGTCATAAATAACAATAATCCATACACCAAGTTATTTAATGTTGAGCCTGATTATTCCATTCTTAGAGTCTTCGGTTGTGTTTGTTATCCTCTATTGCGCCCATACAATGATCATAAATTATCCTTTCGCAGTAAAAGGTGTATTTTTCTGGGTTATTGTTCTAATTCCAAAGGATACCGATGTCTTGATCCCGTCACAAATCGGGTCTATATTTCCCGACATGTAACCTTTGATGAGCACGTATTTCCAGCCAAAGAAATTAACTCAGCTACTACCTCCTTGCAACAGAATTCGATCTCTACAGACATGTCAAGTAAGTTTTTCTCGGTTCCATTAAATTCACAATTATCAAATTCCCCATCCCCTGTTACTAATACTCATGCAGACGGAAATTCACAAGACATTTCTTCATCAAGTCCTCTCCTCCAATTACCTTCACCCACATCATCTCCAGTACCCGAAATTCCACATCACACAAATGACTTGTTGGCACAAGCCGAACCCACACATCCTCAATCCCAAATCAATTCATCCCCACTGTCCCGCTCCCCTGTTCCTTGTCAAATTATAACTCGCAAGGCTACTGGTTCTCTCAAACCCAAACAATTCCCCGATTTCCACCTCTATCACTCTACCAGACATCCACTAAAAGCCCTTCACACCATTCTCCTTCCCACAGAACCGACAAGCTTCTCACAGGCCTCCAAAAATCCCAATTGGCGTGATGCAATGGCTGCAGAATTTGACACCCTCATATCGAATGGAACCTGGACTTTATGTCCCCGACCTTCTCACAGACATGTTATTCGAAACAAGTGGGTCTACAAAATCAAGCAAAAATCTGACGGGACAATTGATCGCTATAAAGCGCGGCTCGTCGCAAAAGGATTTGAGCAGCAAGATGGGGTTGATTACACTGAGACGTTTAGTCCAGTAATTAAACCAGCCTCTATTCGGTTGATACTCGCAATTGCAGTTCATTATGAGTGGGAAATTCGGCAATTAGATGTCTCTAATGCCTTCTTGCATGGCCAATTGACAGATGAGGTGTTTATGGAACAACCCCAAGGTTTTGTGGATTTATCACAACCTGATTTCGTGTGTCGTCTCCAGAAATCTCTCTACGGCTTAAAACAAGCTCCTCGCACTTGGTTTCAACGCCTGTCTCAGGTACTTCTTGACCTTGGTTTTATGGGATCCACTGTTGATACATCACTGTTTGTTTTCGATCAAAAGGATGTGAGAGTTTATGTGTTGATTTACGTTGATGATATTATTGTTACGAGCAACATGTCTGCTGCAATTTCTGATCTTGTCACCAAGCTTCAGCATGAATTTTCAATGAAAGATTTAGGACCTCTTTCCTATTTTCTGGGTATCCACGTTAGCCGCAGTAAAGAAGGCCTTCATTTGCATCAATCAAAGTACATATTTGATCTGTTAACCCGTGCAAATATGACTGGTGCTAAACCATATCCATCTCCTTGTACTGCTGGCACCAAGATGTCAAAATTTGATGGAGATCCAATACCTGATTCAGCTCATTATCGTCACATTGTCGGGGCACTACAGTATTGCACGCTAACAAGACCAGATATTGCCTTTGCTGTGAATCAATTATGTCAATTCTTGCATGCTCCTACTACCACACATCTCACAGCAGCAAAACGTGTCTTGCGATATCTCAAATCGACAATTGATCATGGAATTTATTTCTCAAAGGGTTCGTTACAATTAAATGGTTATTGTGATTCGGATTGGGCTGGGAGCCCTGATGACAGGCGCTCTACCACTGGCTACGCAATTTTCTTAGGCCCTTGTCTAATATCATGGGCAGCGAAGAAACAACCTGTGGTTTCCCGTTCTAGTACTGAAGCAGAATATCGTGCCATGGCAATTACTACTGCTGAACTCTATTGGCTACGTATGCTGTTCAAAGACTTGCGTCTGTCACTACCAGCACCACCCATCTTGTGGGTTGATAATATGGGGGCTATTGCTTTGGCTTCAAATCCTGTGTTTCATGCGCGGACAAAACACATCGAAATCGATTATCATTTCATTCGTGAGAAAATTGCAATTAAAGATATCTCAGCTCAATACATCAGTACGGTAGATCAATTGGCAGATATCTTTACGAAGGGGCTCACCACAAACAGGTTCATTTTACTTCGTGACAAGCTTATGGTTCGTTCTCTCCCCATTAGCTTGAGAGGGGCTGTAACAGAAGAGGAAAATATAAAACAGGAATACCAGTCACATGAAGACTGTCCACGCACAGAAGAGGAAAATAGCAGAGGAATCCCAGCCACATGAAGAAAGACCACGCATGTCTCCTATCTCCTCAAGGACTCAGGACTGTCACTCTTAGAATAGGTCTCAGCTTATTGTATTTCACTCTTATCCTTTATAGCAACGTGTAACAATTCACTAACTGAATAATATAAATACACACACCACAGCAGAGCACAATTAAGGTGTTTTCTGCATAAACCATATTGTTCACAGTTAGCCCCATTACTCGTTCGGGTTGAGGACAAGGTGGGTAGTAATTCATCCTTATTTGATACAGTCCTCCTTCGTAAGCAGCACAGAGCTCTCGAGTCTCAATCTCAAGCCCCATGGCCATGAATCTTGTCAAGGCAACAGCAATTTGCCTCATGTCTTGCGAATACCTGTCCAAGGATTCCCTGATAGACAAAAAATGTACGCCGTATGATTAATCATCATGACAGTCAAAATGTCGATCTGACTAGCTAGGTTATAGAAGCAGCGACTTAGCGATGCTAACCAGTTGCTGGTACCTGAATTTTGGAGGGTTTTCGGGCCAGATCTCAAGGTTTCTGTCTTCAATGGGGAGAGCTTTGAGGAAAATCATGTCATTCCAATCAAGCTTCTGTTCTTCTGAGGTTACAAATGCTTGACCATAGCCTTCGAGGCTTCCTGGTTTCTGTGCCCAGCGTTTCTTCTCTTTCAAGGGAAGGTCAAAGAACTCTTGAGTTTGCTTGTTCATGTTTCTCATTGATTCGTCTGAAACTCCATGGTTTATTAACTGCAAAATCATATCATTGCAGAGACTGACTCGATTAATTATATATATATATATATATAAAACCTTATCTTTAGCATGATCAGCCGTATCTCCAGGAGCAAAATCAAATCTCTGACAGATTAAATTAACCAGATTAAAACAAGCGATCCAATGTGTGCTCTCTCCTTCCCTGTTGTCTCGAGCTCGGATTCAATAATATTCTTACTTTTATTTATTTTTTCGCTTCACTTTTCATTAAAACATCCACGATCATGAAATAAAAAAAATTAAATTACAGCTTATTGCCCAATTTACGTTACCTGGAATATGCCCCATTCTTTGCATGCAGCATGAAGCTTTTGAAGCTCTGTCTCTTGAGAGACTGAATCGACCAGCTTGGTCATATCAATCAACGGAACACGAAGAGTGTCATCAGAGGGGACGGTGCTGATGATGCTCTCCATGTCGTCTCTCATGTATCTAGATGGCACGGCCTCAAGTTGCAGGCTTGCAAGCTCCTGCACACTTGGAACAGGGATTGAAGAATGGAGATTCTTTGGTTCCACACCCAGCATCTTTCCAAAATCAATTCTCAGAGAGTGAGCAAAAAGATTTGTGTTCCTACTGGATCCAATAAGAACCGATTTAACATGGCGATGTCTCCGGCAATAATATATTAATTAACTACCACTTGATCAATTAATGGCGATGACCATTCATTGGTTGGGTGTCATAATTTTCCTTTATAACAGTATACAATTATATCATGTTAGAATTCAACGATCTAAACATGTTTTTTTTAAGAATAAAAAAACAAAATATATCTCCTGTCGTTGATAAAATAATTATTATTTTATTATTTTTAGATCAAGAGGTCCATTTATGTAGGTGGAAGTATGTTTTAATGTGTGAGCTCAGGGAAGTGTTTGTATTACAAGAGTCTAATTAGACTCCCAAATATATAATTTTGTTTGTCATTTAATTTGGGAGTTTATTTAATAAGTTAAAGTTAATTTACTGTACAAAATTAAAGTTATAGAAGAAACTAAATAAATCACATGTTAATACTGTAAAACACAGCTTTAACATTCTCCTACTTGGGTCCATTGTGTTTTAAATGTACAATTTTTATTTTATACTTTAAATTAAACTTCTTTAATGTTTTTATATCCTTTTCTTTTCTTGTGCTTGTATCAAAAATAAGTTTTTTTTTTAAAATAAAATAAAAAATATTATTTTAATGTATTTTTAAACAAACAAAAAAGCAGTTTGAAAAATAATTTCAATCACACTTCCATCCAAACAAGTAGGAGAATGTTACTTTCAATCATTTAGTCCACTCATCTTAATGACTAAACCTTCTGTTTATTCTTGGTTCTATACAAGTGAGTTTTCTTGAATAAACAAAGGTGCACATAAATATAAGAAAACATTATAGTAAAAAGAATTTCTTTAAATATAATAATAATATAGCTCATACAAATAAAATCACATAATTGAATTAAGTCCTATTTTCACTATATGGTCCTTGAATTTAAATGGTGGCATGTCCTTAATCAAAGGATCCGTGATCATCAAATAAGATCATTGTATATAATATAAAAATACAGCCTTATCTTTGCGAAAAACATATTATTATTTTTTGCTGAATTGCTTTATGGGAGCACGCTGGCAAGAACAAGAGGTCAAGCCTGATAGGTACATTTCTTTTACATGAACAGCACAAGACTTTTGTCTGGTTCTACACCAGCGGTGAAAATTGCTCTAAGGGTCAACATAAGAGGGTCCAAAGGTTGAACTTCATTACTTGCACGCACTTAAAAATGACAAACGCAGGTTGAGAATAAGGAATTGTTTTTTGAGTTTTTTAAAATATTTTCTATTTAAAAATATATAAAATAATATCCTTTTATTTTAAAACAATATCTTTAATATTATCACAATAAAATAATCTAAAAGCATCTAGGAAAATTAATTTTAAAATACAAAATATTTTTCAAAAAACATTTGGCAACCTATCGTCAAGGGGTTCAAATAGACCTTACCATGTGTTATTTAAAAACATGTTTGAGAGTGTGATTAAGTTTGTTTTTTAAAATAATTTTTATTTTGAAATACAATGATGTTTTTTGAATAAGAAATACAATGAATTTATCCTATTTTCAAATAACATCTCTCACTCATATCTTTAATGTAAAAATTACTTAGAGATAAGTTTTATACCAATATCTTCACAACTTATGACATGTGAAAAGAATTCAAGATCATTTTTTATTGCATTACCATGGTCATATTCTTATAGATACTTAACATAATTATTAGGACTTGTTGATCTTTTTGTTTTCTTAGATGTTCTCAATGTCATACCATATTTTCTTAAGTATTTCATTTAAGGCTTAAAATAAAATGAGATAAATATTGTGATCTCTGCAACAATATAAGCCCCACATATTAAAGACTCAACTTGTGATTTATTTTATACTTTTCTCTTAAGATTGAACAAGTACTTGTATAAAATTAAATGAATGTTGTGATTTATACATAAAAAGATAGTGTAATTTTAATTATTATGCATGTGCAATCCCTAACCTCTCAAATACATACATATATATATATATTGGATTGGCCTCCAACTTTTGCCTTATATTATAAATGTATGGGATGGGGAGATGCTCCATTGAGCAAAACAATAATGGAGAGAATGTCATCTCAAGTTTAAAGATTGTATAAACGATATTCATTTTAAACCTCCCCAGTTACTGTGTTTGTAACTTGATGATGCATATATCTTTAAGGAAGTGACTAGCCTTTGTAAGTGTATCCCATATTTCATTTGAAAAAAAATCCCAACATGCTAATGAAATGAGTGTTTGAATAAAAAGTCATTATATACAATCTGCAACCTTCCAAATTCACCAGCCTTGATATGTTTGAGGCATGTCCATTTGAAAACCATAAACTTTAAGTCGTATATAGACTAGTAGCTGTGAATTCTTGTCCAAGACAAAGTTGGGTTTGAGTTTCGCGACTCGTGAAATATCATAAATCAACTCTATATTTTTACGGTCACAAAACAAAGTTACATTAATTCTAGCTTTGATGTTGTCATTTGTCTTCCCCTTTACATCTATAATAATGTTGAAAATGCTATAAATATTTTTTTCTATGTTTATGCCATCAAGGTTGTAGCGGATAATATTGGATTTCTAGTAAGAAAGCTCCCTTTAAATACTTTGTTTTACCCAATTATGAGTTAAACCAAAACTAGGAAAGTTTTGTTTATCGAAATGAAAATCATAAATAATATCACTATACTCCCACACGACATTATGTAGTTCTTCACTCAACAGTAGCAGTGGTGAAACATCTCTCTCAACTCTTCCAATAAAAAAGTTCTTTTTTATCTTTCTATACTTGTTATTTGTTAGCAAGAACCATTAGTGACATTAAAAAACAAATTACTTTTCTCTGTTTGTTAGCATGAATGCTTTATTGTATTTCATACAATATGAACATGCTACTTTTCCATGTGTGCTCTCCCTATAAATCATTACGTAAATAAGAAAAATCATTGATGATCCACATCAAAATTGTCTTCATCTAAAATTTATATTTCCTCCATACATCATAAGTCAAAAACCCCAGATGACCTAAATTGTCTGAACTTATTAATCAACAACTGAAGCCAGACATATATGTTGCGACTTTTCATTCTTATTATGATCATATACAGAACTAATTAAGGGAATATCATCTCAAGTTTAAAGATTGTATGAACAATATTTGTTTTAAACCTGCACAAGGATTCTGTATGTAACTTAACGACACATATATCCTTAAGAAAATGACTAATTTTGATGAGTGTATCCTGGTATGCTAAGTGAGTGTTTATATAAACATGTGGTAGTCATGACTTTTCATTCTATACAATATAAAATCCTCCAAATTCACCAACATTGATATGTTTGAGGCATGTCCATTAGAAAAACATGGACTTTAAAGTCATTTGTAGACTAGTAGATGTGAATTCTCATCCAAGAAGAAGGTTTTAGGCTTCATGAACTGTGAAATATCATAAATCAACTTAATATTTTTACGATGACAAAACAAAGTTATATCCATTATAGCTTTGATGTTGTCATTTTTCTTCCCCTTTACGTCCATAACCATGTTAAAAATGTTCTCAAACATGTTTTTTTTCTGTGCTTATGACATCAAGGTTATAAGGGAGAAGTTTGAATTTCTAGTAAGAAAGCTCCTAGAAAATACTTTGTTTTACCCAATTATGAGTTACACCAAAATTAGAAAACCTCTACTCATCGAATTGAAAATTATAAATACTGTCATTATACTCCCACACTATATCATACAGTTCTTCACTTGACTATAGTGGTGGTGCAACATCTCTCACAACTATTATAACAAGAAATTTTTTTCTTTGTATACTTGTGATTTGTTGGCCAAAACTGTCAATGATCAGAAAAAAAGTTATTTATATTTGTTTATCATCGTGAATGTTTTGTTGTTTTCTATATAGTATGGACATGCTACCTTTTCATGCGTGTTCCACTTAAAAACCATTCTATAAATATAAAAAAAATCATTGATAATCCACATCAAAACGTCATTCATCTAAAAAATTTATTTCCTCCATACATCATAAGTCAAAGTCATCTATCTCAACTTATTAATCAACAATCAAAGACAAACATTTATTTTACGGTTTTGACCATAAGAACTGAGTATGATCATATATAAAAACATGAACTTTGACCTCATCCACACCCTTAATGGAAAGTTATATACTATGAGTATTCGGGCAACATGAATAAGGAACAGAAAATGACATGAAGGGATTGAATTTGTTTGTAAGTAAATGAAGACATTTGTTCCTTATTTTCATTGAAAACTAAGGATACACATGATTAAAGTTTTTCCAGTCTTCACCATCAAAAGTGCATCATCACTTCATCAACCGTATCATGTGAACAATGACATATTATATGCTCAATAATAGTTGGTGATTTAAATAACCTACGCAGTCTAGGTATGGTTAGAAAATATTTAAGTTTTATGTGTGCGACAAGACTCTATTCTCTGTCAGCTTTGTCTTTGTATTACATATTCTCACATGTTTTGCACTGAGTCAACGTTTGGTTTTCAAAGTAGTACATCATGCATAAGTTTGGACATATGTTAATTTTTTTAGTATCTTAAACCAAATATTTCATCATAGATTTAGCAGCATAATAATAATTCTTTTTCAGCTTGTTCCCTTAAAGTAAAATACTTCTTAACCGTTTAATAATTATGGAATAAGTATCCTCACTCAACCATTATCTAACTTGATGGCGAACACGTGCCATGATTGATAATTTATTATGATTTGTGCAACCATTTCATAATGGTTCGTCGTAACTTTTTAAAAGTTAAAACAACCTAATTACATCCTTATTAGGTTCTATCTACGAATGTGGTTTGACAAATCAATAATGGATACACACGCACATACATTCAAGTTTTTTAACACTTATTTTTATATAAATTAAATATAAAAAATCTTTTTAAATGTGTTTTATTAATGTAGATAAATAATGAAACATAATATATGCTTTAATATATATATATATATATATATATTGGTATTGTGACAATGATTGCTTTTTAAAATACCTTTTATTTCGAAATACATTAATATTTCCTTTTACATTAACATATTAAAATAATTTAAAAAACTTTTAAAGCAAAAACAAACTCTCTCAAAATCATTTTTAAAATATTAAAACAAATTGCCTTTAAGTTCTAACTTGTATACTTTTTTCTACCAATTCACATGCAAAAATATTATGGGTAGCTATATAAGGGTTTTTCTTAGGATTGTTCTAACAAATCCTCTATAATTGGTTTTATGCAAATGAAATTTATTTTTTAAATAAGAAATATTTATTTTGAAATAATATTATTGATTTGTTAGATCTTACATAATATTTTTATGGCATTGTTTATTTAGTCAATGTTATTTGGATTTATCTTTTTAAGTTATGCGTTTTTTATGTCATGAATTTATTTTTTATTGATTTAAATAAATAATTTTAATAACATAATCAAGTGAATGTTTTATTTTATGTGATTGAACATCTTGATCTTCATTCATCTCTTAATTTTTTTCAAGTTTTTTTCTTGGATATTATTAACGACTTATTTATTTATTTACAGAAATAACTATTGGTTTATTTTATTAGATGTTTGTATAGGCTTTTTAGTTTACCCAATATGTTTTTCTTTTAAAATTATAATCATAAAAAATAACACATGAAACACAGTTTAAATGGCTAGTTTGAAACATAAACATAAGCTTATACAAACCATGGATAGATCATGGCATGCTCAGGGAAAGTCCAACAGGACTAGCCATCAGAGCAGACAAAGACATATTTTTTTATTAAAAAAAATGACTATTTTTATTAAATTTGTCTCTCAACAGGAGAGCTAAATGAAGAGTCAAAATGACTTTTCCTTTTTTGGGACATATTTTTGCTGTAGAGACAACAAATTAATCCAACCGTTGTAAGAATGTTACCGTTGCATTGTCTAAATTGAAACACGCAACAACACAATGAATTCACAATTGAAACAATTGAAAAAACACAATATATTTTTCAGCCAATTCGAACAAGAAAAGCACAGAAAATTAGCATAAAAAATATTGAGCAAAAAAAAAACCCATTGCCCACCACACCAGTTGCTCCTCCCGTTACAAGCTCCTGCATCACCATCTTCTTCCTCTTTTATTGTGATTTTGAAGAAAAAATACTGAGTAATTGAAGGAAGATAGAGTGGAGTAATGGAAGGATGTGTTGTTTAATCTAGGCTTGTTTTTTTCAGCTCCAATGCTGCTACTACTGCAGGTAGGCCACCAAAAACTATCCAGTAAAAAATCTTCATTCTTGCTGCTATTTTGTGGCTAAACAGAGGCAAAATCTAGAACTTGTAGAGTGGTCGTGGTGTTAATGGACGGGGTGTGTAAGGTTTTTTTTTTAGATGTGGGGGCGAGGGGCGGCGGGAGGGAGAAGATAAGAATGGGAATAGGTTTTTTTTTAGATGTAGGGAACGGGTGGGGTGCGGTGGTTTTTTATATTAATTATTATAAATTATAAATTATTAATAATTATTATAATAATAATTAACATAAAAATAGGGGTATTAATTTGTAATAGAATGTATTTTAATTAATTATGTTTGAACTTATTGGTTATTTGTTAATGTGTTCATTTAATTTTTTTAATTTTTCTAACACTCAAAGACAATAAAGTAACATTAATTAAATTGCTTGAAAAACATATAATAAGTAGCTTAAATTTCAAATATTATGAGTCTTTTAATTATATTTAAATTTATTTATTTTTAATTTAAATATAATTAAAAAAAATAAATTTATTATCAGACAGTTTTCAAAAGTAATTATTTAATTATATAACTTACTTTTATTAATTGCATAATTAAACTACATATAAAATAATTGAATTGTATTTACAATTATATAAAAAATGATTATCATTGGAGCACACATTAACAAAAAAAATTATATTAACTAAAGAGCTAAAACAGCTCGGAATGACATTGTTCACGCAGACTATATTTATTGTGCACTGGATATTTCTCTCCCTGTTTCACGCGTGTTTGTGCTCCTTTGTTTGTTTTTTTTTTCATAGATCGTATATTTGTATTTTGTATAGTGTAAATAGACATGTGAATGGCTATGACCTAGAGGTTTGCGCGTTGAATGTTCATTCAGCGCGCAGGGTTCAAATCCCTCAGCGCAGGGATTCTGGTGTTTTTCCTTTTATTTTGATGGTTGCTGTTTTTTACTTTTAAGTTGCTTTTTTTCTTTTCTTATTTTTTTTCCAAGCTGACGTCTTTTTTGCTTTCTTTTTTTGTTAATTCTTATTTTGTTTTTCAAGCTGACGTGTTTCTTCTTTTTTATATTTATTATTATTTTCATTTTTCTCTATAAGCCAATGTTCCATAATAAGATTTTTTATTTTTTTTTAATTTTTAATTTTAAAAAAAGAGACATTCTATATTATTCGAAAGGGCATGAATAATACCCCTTTTTTTTGTTAAAAAAAAAAACTATTTTGCTAATTAATAATGGATTTTGGGTGGAAAGATCAGTAATCTATATTAAAAACAAAAAAATATTCTAAACAAATGTTGCCTGATGTCTATTTGTATTTGTTATGAGGTGAAAAAGTATTTTAATTAAAATGATTTTCTTAGTATTTTTAAACTGATTTAATATATTGATATAAAAAATAATTTTTAAAAAAATAAAAAAAATATCATTTTAATATATTTTCAAGTTAAAAATATTTTAAAAAATAATTTTTGTCACAATATTAAATATATTATAAATTTGTTTGTCTTTTTCAGTATTTTATCGTCTTTGTTTTCTCTTAGCATGGTACTTAGCACATTGGTTAATCTATTAAACTAGATAATAGACTTGGACAAACTTATAGATTTGTTTTTCAAAAACTATCATCACATTATAGCAAAAATCAATGTTTACACCAAAAACAAAATTGAATCAAATAAAAGAGAAAAAATATAATGGGTTATACAAAAAGAATGCTTTGTATTTATTTATTTTTTAAAATAACTGATTGTTTTTTTTTCAAATCTGATTTGTTTTTTTTTAAGAACCCTTTTTTTTTAAAAAAACAAGGTTTTTATGTTAAAAACATTAATTTTTTTTACTAGCTGGTTGTTGTTTTTTGTTTTACAAAAAACAAGAATTTGTTTTTTAATAACTGAGTCCATGCCAACTTAAGTGCACCACGACTAATCTCCGGGTTCACTTTTTATTTTTATTTTTTATTCCTATTTTGTTTTGCCACTTATACATTTTTTTCTTAACCGAGGTGTCCGGGTGAGCTTACTCGCACCACGACAATTATTGTTATTTTCTAGAATACCTAAAGGAGATCGCAATTCTAAAAAGTGATGAATATATATATTTTAAGGTGTTGATATGAAATAAATAGCAAAATATATAATTAGTCTAACATATTTATCAGAGAAAAAATCACAAATAGTTATTATCATTATTTATAATTATTGTAGATAAGGCATTGAAAATAATGACAATAATTATTCATAAGTTTTTTTCTGTATAAATATGTTACACTAATAATAAATAACTTTTTTTTTTATAAACGAGGTGGCCAGCACAGCTTACACGCACCATGACTAATCTTCTTACCCATCTTTTTTTAACATTTTTTTCCTCTTTTTTTCCAATTAAACTTTCTTTTTTCATTTTTCTATAACCGGGGTGTCCTGGTTAATTTGTTTTTAATATTTTTTTCATCGGGTTTATTTTTTTGTGTTTTTTAACCAAAGTATTCGTGACCACTTACGTGCATCACAATTAATCTCTGAATCCATTTTTTTCACTAATTTTTCCCCCATGTATACTTTTTTTTATATAATTATAATGCCTGAGACAACTTACACGTGTCGTGAATAATCCCCAAACCTATTTTTTTGGAATTTTCTGTATTTTTTGCACTTATAATTTTTTTATTTTATAAACAGGGTGTCCGGGTCAGCTTACGGGAACAACTACTATTATTTCATAAAATAGTTAAAGGAGATTGCAATTTCAAACAGTAATGAACAATTATTTCAATTATGATTTTCGTTATTCATTACCATTTGAAAAAAAATTTGTTTTTTATATTTCTTACATAATTCTTATTTCTGTCCATATATATGCATGCTCTTAGTTTTTGTTTCAATTTTTTTATTCCTCTCTTATTAAGATTTTTTTCATTTTTAAATTTTAAATTGTGTTGGTAATAATTTTAAGAACAATATTTTTTATTATTTCTCTCTTTTTTATTCTGTTTATTTAAATATAATCATATTTATTTTTTTGTTAATATTATTAGGTATTCAATTTTCTAATTATTATAGATAAAACATTCAAAATAATGATAATTATTATTTGTAATTTTGATTTTCTTTTAAATATGTTAGACTAATTATTTATGTATACATATATTGTTTTTTTTTAAAAAATAATATCATTGTTCTGAAATACTTTTAATGTAATATTATAAAAATAAAAAATTTTATGAAAATGTTTTCTCTAACAATAATTATGGTCTCACCACTTTTTATTATTTCTATTGCTATTAAAGTTATTTTCTTCTATGTTTACATTTTAATTTTGTTGGTTGTCATTTCAAAAATGATATTTTCTCTTTTTTTATTCTTCATTTTGTTTTTTTTTTAAATCTATTAATATTTATTAATTTTTTTCCATTCATTTAGTTTTTTTTAATACTATTAGGTGTTAAAATTTCTTATTATGATAGATAAGACATTCAAAATAACGATAATGATTATATTTTTCTTACAAATATGTGAGACCTATTTATTATTATTCTAAAATATTTTTAATATCATAATATGAACAATAAATTTTACAATCAATTTCCTTCATATAAAAAAAATCATTTCTAACGGATTTTATCAAAAGAGTTTTCGGTATAACAATATTTAGTCACTTTTTAGTTGAAAAAAAATCTGTTTCTAATAGATTTTATCAATTAAAATTTTACTCATTGAATATTAAAAAAACAAAATACAATATTTATAAACTTAATCAATTTTATACATAGATAAAAAAGCCCAACAAAACAGGAAAATCAGCTCGTAAATACTATTTAAGG
>CM063596.1:2385574-2405288 GCA_032356905.1 Salix exigua
CACTACCTTCTAAAAATATTAAACACACTTACGTTAATAAAAAAGAAATAAAGAAATAAAATCCCAAAAAAAGGGGTATTAACTATATATATATATATATAAGAAATATTAAAAAAATAAAAAAAGATATTATTATTAAAAAAAAATCATTTTATGTTAAATGAGATCAAACATTGTATGACATAGAAAGTTAACCAAATGCATTTCCAATCAAGAAAAAAACCCTACCCATGCCTACTTGGGGTCTACTTGTTATTGTAAAAACTATTTTGGTTGAGGTTAAAAAAAAACAGTTTTATACGAAGAACATTTAGTTGATATTCATAACTAAAATTGAAGTGTTTGGTTAAAACTGTGGTTGAATTTAAAATTTAATGAAAAATAGTTTCATATTGCTAAAAAGAAATTTACTTTAAGAAAAACATTCAATTTCTTTCAAGTGTTTTCTTCAAGATTTCTCAAATAAATTAGAATAGAAATTTTTACTTGAAAAACAAAAATGGAATAGATAGAACAATTTTATTCTTAAATGTAATATCTTTTTAAGGAAAATGTATAGAGACCTATTAAATTTATTAAACAAACACAAGTTGATTGTTTATACGTGCATTTACTACTTGAGTGTAAAATACTTTGACAAGTAACTTTAACCGGACTTTCAAATAGACTCTTATAAAAACATCCTAGAAGCCTTGTTAAATCTATTTAAAGCCTCTAAAAGAATTTTAAACTACTTCAAAACCTAAATCAACCTAAAGATTTGTTTTCTAGCCTTTTCAAGGTTAAGGAACTAATATCTATTCCCCTCATCATATTGAACTATTTGATATAAAAATAAATTGTTTTTGCGGTCAGAATTATCATCTAGCTTATATTTTTCGTTAAGAAGAAATCCAACAACCCCCCTCTTCCTTTTTTCTAGAAAATTAAAAATGATAGAAATAAAGTTCAGTATCAAAACTTATTTTTAGAAAATTATAGTTACCGGTCACCTAATAGCTACAAAAGACAAGGAATAAAAATAACTTTTTAAATAAATTATCATTAAACAAATAAAAAATAAGTCTAAAGGCTTAATTAGATTTTAATGGTCAATTCAGTTTAATCTAGTGTCAAATTAAGATTATAATGATGTTTAAGATTAACTTGGGTCCAATTAAAAGATATAATTAGTTATAAGGATCTAATTATACTTTAAATGGTTAAATTAATTTTATTAGGGACTTAATTGGTGGAAAAATAAGTTTGAGAGCCAAATTTGGGGTTAATTGAGAAGGCTGAAATTTTAAAAGACTAAATTTAATTTTTACCACGTCAAATGATTAAATCAACGGCAAAATTGGAAGAAAATTATTTTTTTATGGTGAATTGGGGGTTTGATTAAAGAAATTTGTAATCAATAATCAAAATATAAAAGATGTCAAACTATAGGGATCCCAATTGATTGAAATCAGAAGTGAAACTGAATAAATTTAAGAATTTAATGATCAATTGAGGGTTAAATTTTATAAATCTAAGATCAATGAAAAAAATGCTAAACTTTGGGGTTCATATCGAAATTTGAAACAAATAAAATTGTATAAAAATAAAAGTTTATGGTCAATTATAAGTTCAATTGAAATAATTAAAATTGAAAGACCAAATCATATGATTACCTGAACTAAGATACTAAAACTATTGGAATGTAACCTCCACCCAACAATTATAAAGAATCATAAACAATAAATATAAGAAAGACACTAATAAAAAGATAATTACTCATCAATAACTCATGAAAGTTCAATGAAGAAACAAAAGGTATGAGTTTTCCTTACACACATAAATATATAGCAACAATGTATCTCAATAATCTAAATTGAAACTTTATAAAGAAAATTGTAGCGTTAAAAATACACTTAACCCTAATGGAATCATATTAAACTCAATTTAAATAAAACCCAAAGTACTTAAAAACATACCAAAAAACATGAAAAATAACAAAATAAAATTCACCTCTGATACTTGGAACAACAATGTTGTTTGTAATAAACTAAAATAACCTATAACATAATGTTTCATTTTCTTATAAGACTATAGTTGACTTAATAGCTGAATATATTTATTATTTTGTTCAAATTTGTAGCACTATAAAAAAAACCTCACACTCTTAAAAAAATTGCGTTGAAAAAAAAAAAATGATTTTGACTTCATTTATTTTAATTGTTTTTACTTACTCTTTTGTTAAAGCTTGTTTTCTTGTTTTTTTTCTGTATTCTTTAAGATAATTTTATGAATTTCATTTTTTACACAATAATAATAATTTTAGTAATTATTATTTTATATTTATTTCCGTGCTTTCACTTCTATTACAACTTTGTTTTTTTATTTTTATTTTTCAAGACAATTTAATATTTTTAATTGTTTAAATAGGAATAGAAATGATAATGATGATGATGATAATAATAATTTAATATAGTAATTGCAGTCCTTATGGTATTAATAATATGATTATTGTTCTAATGGTAACAATAACTCGTAAAATAATATAAATAATATCAAATTTTACTATAACCTGGACAATCATAAAATGCACACATACACTTCTTGTTCATCGTGTGTAGATTCATTTCTCTTCCCACTGAAGACTGGTGACAAATGCAGGAGATTTTGCTAAGGAGGGATTTGAGCAAGAGGAAATGAGACTCGACCCAGTACCGAGGTTGCAGGATTAGAGATCTTCAAACAAGTTTATCAAAAGAATACACATTGTTGTTTCTGATTAAAAAGATTGTCAAAAGTTTGTTGGGTTTGTTACTATTCTGTTAACTAGTCAGTAACGGGTTGTTAGTCAGTAACGGATTGGTACTAAGTTTGTTAGTAGTTAAAGTCTAGTTAGTAGTTTGTTAAAGGGTTGTTAGTATTAGTCCAGTTATAGAAACTATAAATAGTTGTACTTTCAATGAATAAAAGGGGTGGAAGTTTTCTGTAACAGAGAGAGAAAAAACTCTATCAATTGAGAGAACCAATATCAATTGTGCTCAACAATTGGTATCAGACCTTAGATATGTCGAAAGGAACCTGAGTGGGAAAAGAAAGGGTTAAACATAGTGAGTTCGTGTGAGAGAGAGACACTGGGTGAGTGAAACACAAAGCGAGTGAGTGGAGAAGAAAAACGAGTGAGTGTAGAAGAAGATGACTTCCTCTGAGCAATTTGTTCAAGCTGTCATTCCCAAATTCACTAGGTACTATGACAACTGGTCATTGATGATGGAAAGTTTCCTAAGAAGTAAAGAGATGTGGAGCTTAAATGAGGAGTACCGCTAGTGAATCTAGGACCAGGTGCGAGTGAAGGGCAAAAGAAAAATGTGGAAGCAGTCTTACTCCAGGATTTGAATGTCAAGAACTTTCTATTCCAAGCCATAGATAGAGAGATCATGGAAACCATTCTTGACATGTGAACATCGAAAGCCATCTGGTATTCAATGAAACAAAAATACCAGGGTTCAACAAAGGTGAGAAGGGCACAGTTGCAAGCCTTAAGAAAGGAATTTGAAACCCTAAGCATGAAGGAAGGAGAGAAGGTTGACAAATTCTTTTCAACTTTTACAATGACAAACAAGATAGATTCATGGAGAAAAAGTGCAGCAAAGCACAATGGTTAGTAAAATTCTAAGGTCCATGACTCCTAAATTCAACTACATTGTGTGCTCAATAGAGAAGTCCAATGACCTAGACACCATGAGCATTGATGATCTTCACGCCAGTCTACTGGTGCATGAACAGAGGATACATGAGCACAAAGAAGAAGACCAAGCCCTAAAAATTGTTTATGATGAGAGAACAACAAGGGGAAGGGGCAGAAGCTCATTCAGAGGATTTCAAGGAAGAGGAACAGGAAGGGGTAGACAACAATTCAATAAAGAACTAATTGAATACTATCATTGTCACAAATTGGAACATTTATAGTACAAATGCCCAGGATGGACAAAGGAGTGAATTATGCAGAACTGAAAGACGATGAAGAAATGTTTCTCATGGCACATGTGAGCTACATCATGCAACATGAGAAGAGGTATGGTTTCTAGACTCTAGTTGTAACAACCATATGACTGGAAATAGGATGTGGTTCACAACACTGGATGTTAAATTCAGACATTGTGAAATTAGGCAATAATTGTAGGATGATGGTGATGGGAAAAGGAACAGTTAGGATGGAAGTAGAAGGGAAAATACAAGTAATCACTCAGGTTTATTACATTCCTGAGTTGAAAAACAATTTGCTAAGTGTTGGTAAATTGCAGGAGAAGGGATTAGCCATTTTGATAAAAAAAATAACATATGCAAATTGTTTCACCCATCGAGAGGGCTCATCATGAAGAGTAATATGTCCACAAATAGAATGTTTGTGTTGCTAGCATCTGTTAAATCCACTGAACATGCATGCTTTAATACTGTCAATGAGGATGAATCACACCTATGGCATTGTAAGCTGGTCATTTGAACTATAAGGGGTTGAGAGCCCTATACTATAAGAACATGGTGAAGGGGTTGCCTCTTGTGAAGAGTCCAGTAGAAGTTTGTAAGGGTTGTATAATGGGAAAACAACATAGGGACTGTTTTCCCAAGAAAAGTAAGTGGAAAACTTCAGAGAGATTGCAATTAATACATTCTGACATTTGTGGGTCTGTAACCCTACAATCATATAGTGGAAAAAAAATTTGATTACTTTTATAAATGACTTCACAAGAAAAACCTGGTGTTCTTCTTGACTGAAAAGTCAGAAGCCTTGATTACATTCAAGAATTTCAAAAAACTAGTGGAGAAAGGGATTGAGAGAGAGAGATTTGTTGTTTAAGAACAAATAGAGGTGGGGAATTCAATTCAAAGGATTTTAATGAGTTCTACAAAACTCAAGGAATTAGTAGGCAACTCACTGCTGGGTACTCTCCCCAGCAAAATGGAGTTGCAAAGAGAAAAAATAGAACCATTATGAACCTAGCTAGAAGTATGATGATTGAGAAAGAGGCTCCAAAAGGTTTTTGGGCAGAAGTAGTCAATTGGGTAGTGCATTTGATAAATAGAACCCTACTATTATAGTAAAAGATAAAACTCCAAAAGAAGCTTGGAGTAATATCAAGCCATCAGTAAAACATTTTAAAGTATTCGGGTGTATTGGCTATGTACACAATCATGATCAAAAAAGAAAAAAACTGGATGACAAAAGCAGTAAATGTGTACATTTAGGAATATGCAGTGGAATAAAAGTTTACAAAATGTATAATCCTGTCACTAGAAGGGTTATAATGAGAAGAGATGTAGTGCTTGTAGAGCATGAAAACTAGAAATGGTACAAAAAAGAATCTGATGTAAGGGAGAATGTACTGAAGTGGGGTGATGATGAAGATATAGAAGCCGAGAATGGTGAAAAAAATAATGAAGGGATAGAAGCTGAGAATGGTGGTGGACAAAGTCAAGCTGAAACTTATGAAGAACAAAAGACTATACCATCATTGTCAAACACACCTACTTCTACTACACTTACTCTATCAGATAAACCTCAAAGGAGACTAGGAAGAATTGCAAGAAAACCAAGAGGAATTTGAAGATGAATCTGAAGAGAGAGGGTACTTCATCATCTTGGAAGATGAATCTGAAGAGAGAGGGTTCTTCATCATCTTGGAAGATGAATCTGAAGAGAGAGGGTACTATCTAGCCAAGATCCTTTGTTCCTTCTAAAACTGAAAGAACAACAACTAAAGTTGATGTCCCTATCGGTGCCAAAGGTAAATCTGAAACTCAATCTAAATGCACTCGTGATGTTAAATGTTTTAGGTGTCAAGGGCATGGACATTATGCTTTGGAGTGTCCAAACAAGAGAATCATGATGATTAGAGATTGAGAAATATATTGATGAAGTTTTGTGTGATGTAGTATCAATGCCAGCAATTCACATCTTGTTGCGGAGGCCTTGGCAATATGACAGGAAGACAATTCATGATGGGGTCAAAAATAGGTATACCATTATAAAAGATATTACATGTGTTAACCAAACAGGACAACCCTTCCTCATTAACCTTCTAGCCCTTAAGACTGAAATCAACAGTTTGGAAAAACTTTTCTCTCTCCTTTAAATACAACCTTCCTATTTCCTATTCCTTGGATAGTCACTGTTTTGGTAAAACAATCCACTTGTGCCCTATGTTTGCTTAACCAATCCATGCCCAAAATCAAGTCAAAGTCATATAATTCTAATGGCATAAGGTCCCCATTCAATTGCAACCCTCCAATATATAGTTTCACTCTTCTATAGATATCATCAATATTCATGTTTTCTTCTAAAGGGGTACTAATTGTCACCCCTATCCTCAGCTTGTGAGGCACCACGTGCAATCTTTCTACAATTCTACATAATACAAATGAATGACTAGCTTCAGAATCAATCAAAGGATAAACTTGCATTGTATTTAACTGTGTTGTACCTGCCACAACATCAGGCATAGCTCCCATATCCTCTTGAGTCATATGATATACCTAACCCTGAAATCTTCCCTCCTAAAACTTAGATCTCTCTCAAGTAACACTTATCCCTGACGAGGTAAGTCTAGCAGGTTGAACAACCATAATCGGACTGTTGCTGACTCCCAACATCGGTCCTCTGACTTTGGTTTCCCTTGGTAGCCCTACGAGGACAATCCTTCTTTCGTTGACTTGTGTCCCCGCAATAATAACAACCTCTACCCATATGTGGGCACTCCTTCCATCGATGCCCCTCTCCTCTACAGATGTAGCATCTTCCTGGCATCGTAGAACAATCCCTCGGGTTTCTTTGCTCACACCTCTGACCTTCTCCATACCCTGAGCAACCTACCAAATCCCGCACAGAATGAAGTTGCATAGCTATCAATATCATTCTCAGTTATTGTCTTAGTCCATCATGAAACATGTCTACTCTGTGGTGCTTCGTGGGAAAATAGGTGGAGGCAAAAGGTGTTAAATCCTGAAACCTCCTCTCTTGAGAATGTTCCACAACCCATTTCCCATATATCTTTTGCCCATTGTACTATTATAACGACTCTCTCTAATCTAGAAGCTATACTGTAAGCACCTATAGCCACCTCTACCACCACAGTCTATACTATATGTTCCATAAAAGCATAATCTGAAAATAAGTTCGACGCAACCATCGGCGCTGCTGGGGAAGATATATTGGTTTACCTCTCGCCTTCAGATGCCTCCGCTGGAGGAACACCTGCTCGTCGAGAAATAAAATTTTCCTAATCTTTCCTTTACCTGTTTTCTTTTCCTTAGGAGGTTTTAGAGTATGCTGATGTCAAGGATTCTTGATATCATTAGCTTTCATCTCATAGAGCTAATCAAGTCTATAAATTTTGCCGATATCGACATCACCTGTCGATATCATTAACTATTCTGAAACCGAATAGGTAATCAAGTTCTATATCTTACCACCAATATATCGATAATGCCGATATCATCCAGCTTGTTTCTTTCTACACACACACAAACACACACACACATTTATATATGTATATTTTTCCATCCCTTCTCGAAATGAACTAATATTGTAGGTATATATATATAAGACATAGTAAATGCCATGGAATCCCCTTCATACTTTTATAATGTAAACTTAACCCCCTTTCTCATGCAGGGGTTAGGTCAGTCCTAGCTTGCTATCTGGTTTGAACCATCCTATAATACCTTTCAAAAATCACCACAACAATGCCATTAACATTGATCCCCAGGATCAAGACCAGGTGCTCTGATACCAACTATAACAACCCAGTTTTTTTTTTTAATATCTAACACACATGGTACCGGAAATCAGCGAATCTGATTACCTCACATCATGAGAATACCATCCATACAATCAACATTTCATTAAAAATGGATCTTACATAAACATGTAGTATTATGGTTGCATTCCTATACTACTAATAGCCATTGCGAATTTACACAAAAGGATCTAAAAAAAGTTATGTGTTCAGTACATTGATTCATACAAAGTATATTGTGATTTAGAATGCATCTACATGATTCCTTGCAAAAGTAAGTTCCCGTGTATCGGGTTCCTTAGACATCTCGTGAATGTGAAGTCCATACAGTAATACAAAACATTTAAGAAATCGTAATTACTTAATGATAATAATAATAATGGTAACTAAACGGTCTGGCGGTTACAGGAGGCATTTACATTTATAATTTCTTCACGTACTTGGTACAAATAGCTTGTAATGCATATAAATGCACCAATTTAACAGTAACATGTCCCGAAATAATAACATGTTTCAAACACTAACAGTAACAGGTCCGAACAGTAACAGCTCCAAACACTAACATGTCTGGAAAGAGTAACAGTTCCACACAGTAACATGTCTGGAAACAGTAACAGTTTCAAACAGTAACAGTTCCAAGCAATAACATTTCCAAACAGTAACAGTTCCAAACAATAACATAACCCTTAAAATCAATCTCGACCCAATCGTCCTGGGTCCACAAAATCCTAAACATCATCCTCATCACAACCATAATTAATAATCCATTTATCCTCTTAAGGTAATATTTGTTGAGGTTAAACGTTCATTCACCCCGGTCATCCTTTTCGGATGTCATTAGCCAAAGCTAATCAATCATTCATCTCTATCATCTATTTGGATGCCATTAGCCGAAGTTAATCAATTGTTCATCCCGGTCATCCATTTGGATGCCATTAGCCAAAGCTAATCAATCATTCCTCCCGGTCATCCATTCGGATGCCATTAGCCGAAGCTAATCAATCGTTCGTCAACATTTACGCTTTCAAATAATCTGATATAGGTTCTAACACAATAGGGTAATATTCATGTTAAAGTATTTCCTTATTCAACGTATGAAAAAGGAAGGTGCAAGTCACCTACCTGCTCCACTTGTGGGATGTTCTTGCCTTGACGATGATCCAATCTCGAACACACCACCTATGACATCAATGATCTTAAATCAATATATTTATATTTTTGAATCACATTCATCACCACAAATATTTCAAGAATTCATATGTTCACATTCAAGTGTCCACATTTCATACCATCATACCATGAAATTGTTACTACATTTAAGTCATTTTTGTCAAGGAGGCTATTGTAGAAATCGGCAGCGAGAACTGGTCTTCAAAAACTAACATATCCTAAAACAATAACAGGTTTTGAAACAATAACATAACCCCAACATTTATACACTGTCAACAAATCCCAACCGGACACACCTTGAAACCATCAATTTCAGCACAAAATCCTTTAACAAATCACAGTAGAACACACACATGTATGTCGGCCAACCCCATAGTTAAAGTCAACCTTCTACCGTGATTTGGTATTTTCATTTTTCTTTGTTACATGTTCTAAAATTGGCTTCATTTCACTCCATCGTTTCATGACATCGCACCTCATTTCCCCTTTTTCTCAAAGCTTCCAACAGAGGCCAGATTTCAACCTCTGCCCAGATTTTTCATTGTAAATGGAGTTGTAGAACTCCGTTTTGTACACAATTTATCTTGTTAGAAAGCTGAAATATATATCTACAACTCTTATGAAGGGTATAAAACCCAGTTCTTCCTTCAAAATTTACTAAATGCATCTCAAATGTGACAGACCTGCTGTTCTGCAGAGTCTGCCCTACACAACCACGTTAGGTGACCCTTAACTAGAGTTATAAAATTCCAAATTAAGTGAAACAAGTTTCCTTGGATAGTAGACATCTAGAACTACAACTCCTATGAAGGAACCCAATCCTAATTCTTTTTTTCCCATTCAAATTCTCTCTCAAAGTCAAGACATGAATATGTGAAATTGTTAATTTCTGCAACACATGCATTTGGCCAAAAATTGACCTTGGGAAAACAAGACTTTTCTCATTCTTTTCATGCTCAACCATTAATTACACAACATTCACATCCTATCTCATGCCACATACATCAATTGCACACAATTCCACATTTCCCCCAAAAACATTTTCAAGAACCCTAACCCAAAATTCTTAAAGAAAAATCATGCACTTTTACCATAAAGTAGAGAATCTTTTAGATGCATATAAGAAACACCTTACCAAAAGATTCAAGATCCTAATAACTTTTAAATCACAATATCTTCCTCTCTTCTTCTACTTCTTACTGTTGGCAACCCAAACACTCCTTTCCCTCCACTTTCTCCTTTCAATAATATTCCAAATCTTTGGGTTTTTGATGTTTGAATGTTTTAGTAGCCTTAAACTCACTTTCACCTCGAAATTTTTCTTTAATTTGGTTTAAGAAGATATCAAAATCTCCCTTTCTTTCTCCCCCTCATTCTTTTCTGGAAATGAGGGAAAGGAGGGGTATTTATACTCCTCAATTTCTCTTATTGCACTTAGGCCCCCTATCTCCTTTAAATGCTCCTTTTTACCCCACATGTTCTCTTATATTTTAAATCATAATCTTTACCTTTATTTCAATTTCACCCTCCCCTCAACTTATTTTATTTCTCTTTTAATTTATTTCTTTAATTTAACACTTACATTTATTTTCTGGGGTTTACAGCAGCACTCAAGAACAATTGGCTGATACCATGACAAAGCCTTTAAAGCTTGATGTCTTTGTTAAACTAAGGGATCAATTAGGTGTATGTGAGATGCCTATATGATTAAACTGATTACAGAGTAAGAATTCAGTTTAAGGGAAGGTTTGTTGGGTATGTTATTATTCTGTTAACTAGTCAGTAATGAGTTGTTAGTCAATAACAGGTTATTACTAAGTTTGTTAGTAGTTAAAGTCTAATTAATAGTTTGTTAAAGGTTTGTTAGTATTAGTCTAGTTAAAGAAACTATAAATAGTTATACTTTCAATGAATAAAGGGGGGTGGAATTTTTCTGTTGTACTTTCAATGAATAGAGAGAGAAGAAGCTTTGTCTATTGAGAGAACCAATATCAATTTTGCTCAACAAAGTTCATTGTCCTTTGGAGTTTAGGGTACATTACAAGTGATTTGGGTGCGTGAAGGTTGATTTTTATTTATAAATATATTAAAAAAATATTTAAAAAAATATTTTTAATATTACTACATCTTATATATAAGAAAATTAATTTAAAAATAAATTATATTTAAAAATAAATTATATTTTTTAAAAAAATATTTTTGAAACAGTGTCAAACAAGCACTTCAATCTCAATGGTGTCCTTTGTTTCATTATTTGACTATTTTATAGTGTAGTTGAGATTATTTTTAAAAAAATATTTTATTTAATAATAATACATCAAAATGATTTTTTAAAAATATATTTTTAATATCAACACATGAAAAAAAAATCTAAGAACAAAAAGAAATTAACAAAAGTAAAAAATAAGAATAAAAAAAATTCTACTTTTTTTAAAAGTATTTTTGACATATAGAGAGTCGAACACTCCTTAAAAGTTAGGTACATGCCAAGCAATTTGGGTATGTAAGGCATGTTTGAAAATGTAGTTAAAAAAATTTCAAAGTTATTTTTATTTAGAAATATAATAAAGTATATATTTTTTAAAATAAATAAATTATTTTTGATATCAACATATCAAAATAATATGAAAACACCAGAAAATAATTTAAGAAAAAACTATTTTTTTTCAAATTTGATCAAAAATACTTTATGAATAGATGATCCTTATGTTCATTTTTATCAAAACATTTTTATCAAAATAAACTCATTTTTCTCATGTTTTGTTTTTGCAAAATATATATATAATATTTATTTTTAATCAAATAATCTAATGTCTACATCGATATATTTTATTGTGAAATGGATGTACCATGATGCGAAGCCATTTTTATTATGAGTTTTCATGCTTGTGGGGCCCATCTAGGGTATGCGGCAAAAGGAGTGGGTACAGGTCCCACCATTTCCAATCATTAGCAAGGCATCCCGTATCCTATCTCTATATTCATTTTTCTTCTTCTTCTTTTCTTTTTAATAGAGCAAAAGACTGTGTTTTTTTCTTTTTTTTTAATTTGTTGCTGATTAATTAATAATTGAAATTTTGCTCATTCATCTTCTTCACATCCAAGAGAATCTTTAAATTAATTTACATGTTGATGAAAATAATGTATAGTATAAAAAACAAATCTAACTGAAAGGTAGTGTATTTTCAAGGATTGTCGATTACTATTTTCAAGTAGTTATTACATGCGTGATCGATCCAAATAAATTGAATGGAACATGGAGATTTTGTTGTCCTAGTCTCTCCCCTTCTCTTCATGCCTTTTTAGATGGTAATGTGGTGCTTCTAAAACCTGTTTTTTTTTATTATTATTATTATTATTATTATTATTATTATTATTATTATAAAATATATTAAATTATTTTTTATTTTTAAAATTTATTTATAATATTATAAAAAAATGAAAAAAATGAAAAAACTTTTTCACAGTGAAAATAAACATGTTATGAGGCCCAGATCTCTTTCATTATCATGGATATTCATGAATATCATTGGATTAATTATCTTGCTTCCATAATTATATTTAACCTAACTTTAGACGTCCTACAAATAATAAATCTAACTAACCCATTCAATACCTTTTACATTTAAGTGGGTTGAGCATATTTGTAACACGCTTCAATTACTGAAAATAATCTTTATTTTTGTGAGAGAAAATTCTCTCAGGTTTTTCTTAATATAAAAGAAAGGACAATATTTTTGGGTTTATGATAACTGAAATAAAAGCTAAATTAAAAAGGGGGAAACTAGGAAGGGAAAAAACAATTGAGTCTTTTTGGTGAGTAGATTCGAGGTAGCCTGAGCCTCCTAGAACAATTGATTTGCTTTAAAGCAATTTCACTATGGATGCCTCTGAATCTGTTCTCCGCATTTTTTATAGTCTTTTGTTGGAAGTGTTAGGGTTTCCTTCCAGTACGTCTTGGCTATTTCTTTGTATTTGATTGGGACTGTCCTTCCTAAAATGATGTCGTCTTCTTTGGTACTTATCTTCATTGGCAGATGTCTTTATCTGGCTTGCTTTGATCTTGGTCGTCCACGTGACCTTTTGTGGCTTCCTTCTGGGTGCCATCTGTCTCTGCCCGTTTTTCCTTCTCTTGGGCGTCGCACGTCACCGCCAGTCCTGCTTTCTTCTCAACCGTCCACGTAAGTACCTCTTCTTTAATCTCAGCCATACACACTGACACTCTCTCTCTCTCTTTTGCAGGTAATCGTGCCAAGGAAGCTTCCCAGCCTTCATTCTTCATTTCTTCTTCTCTGAGGGTGTTGAGAGCTTTGGTCTTGACTTTAATCCCTTCTTCTTCTCCAATCTGTTCCCTGAGAGCCTTGAGAGAGCTTGTAGGGATGGTGGAGCAGCTGGGATGGTTACAACTACCCCTCCCTTCGAAAACCTTGTCCTCAAGGTTCGGGTAAGTCTTTCTTATCCACCCTTCTTCTACCCACTCAGCGTCTTCAGGTGGTTGTCCCTTCCATTTAACTAACAGTTCTCGCTTCTCTCCTCTCTTGTTGTTTTGTTGTCTTTGGTCCAAAACTGCTTCGGGTTCGGGTCGAGCTTCTTAGGTTGACTCCAATTCGGGCAACCATGGCTCGGGGACTGTGTTCTTTCCAACCCATTTTTTTAGTAAGGAAACATGGAAGGTGTGGTGTATTTTTTATTCTTGGGGGCAAGTCAAGCTAGTAAGCTAATGTCCCTATTTTCTTCAGTATTTGAAATGGCCTGAAATATTTGTAAGCTTGCCACACCCCAAAAATGAGAGGGCGGCGTCATAACGACTTTCCCCAATGTGGCCGGGGATTCAAATGTCGGGGGGATTATCTTTATTTTCATGAAAGGGAGACGCCACCTAGTATTATGGTTACTATAAAACCTAAACTAGTCTTTCAGAGATTCTAGGGTAAGAGACTGGTTGCGTAAAGGGAAGGTTTCTAGCATCCCTAGTACGCCCTACCTAAGGTAAGCAACTTGACGTTTTGTTTGTCTTATAATTGCTATGATATTGATTTTTTTCAAAAAAATATGATGATATATTATCCCCGCCGAATATTTTGGATATAACCCCATGAGATTTATTTATCCAAACACCGACAGTGAATAATAGCATATCATCCTCGCCGAATATTTTGGATCTTAACCCATTATGATTTATTTATCCAAATACCAACAGTGAATGATATGAATCACCAAAAAGAGTTTTTTATAATTTTTGGAATATTGGCCAATACCCTTTGGATTTTACAAACATGTTATAAAAATCCATAAAATGCGAGAGATGATTTTTCTTTGCAAAATTCATGCTAACATACATTTTTTCCCATAAAATTCCAAGGTAATATATTTTTTGAAACAAAAAGATTTTTTTAAAATATGGTAGTGTATTGGCCGTATGCAAGAAAACAACACATTTTTTCTAGATTTTTTATATAAAAAAATATTTTTATATATATATTTATATTTTTTTTATTATTTATTTATTTACGGGTGGGCTGGACTGCCAGCCCACCAATTTGGTGTCTGGGCTGTCAGCCCAGAGAAAATAAAGGTCTGGGTTGCCAGCCCAGAGAACATGGATCGGGTTCGACCCTGAGGTAAAGGAGTGGGCTTGTGGCCCAGCCTTGCTGGTTTGGGCTCGCAACCCATGTGAACTTCGCTACTTATGGGCTAGGCTTCAAGCCTAAATGGGTTGTAAAGCCCAACCCTCTAGTGGTCGGGCAGGGTGCCAAAGTCGGTCCGACCCGACCCGCATCACCTCTGCATGCAGAAAAAAACGAGGAAGATGAATAGTAAATGGTGGAGTTTTCGAGTGTGACAAATGGCTTACTTGTTAATACCTTCGTTTAGAGGACGTCGAGGTGGTGCTTTTGGTCGTGGTGGTGAAGGGGATAGTGGCCTGTCGTGGCCGGAAACGGGGTCAGAAGTGGCTGCTAGTGTTGTTGTGACGGGGACTGCTCTGCCTCTGCTTCGCCGTAAACTAACAGATGGATTGCTGGTGAGGAGGGGAGACTTTAGGTGGTGAACATGGTGGTTCTCGGTGGTCTGAGGTGGTGGTTGGGGTTGAATCGAGATGGAGACAAAGAGAAAGCGAGCTTTGGGTCTGATTTTAGAGAGAGAGGAGAGAAAAAACGACAGAGGGAGGGTGAAGGAGAGTAAGTGCGAGGGAACCAAAATTTTAAAATTTTATGTTAAAATCTTCCTTCTCTTCTTCGTTTCTCTCTTCTTCTCCTCTTTTTTCCTCTTTTTTCTTCTTCTCTCCACCCTCGTCCCCTCTTTTGTCAACCTAGTTCTACAAGGCTCTCAGCCTTTTCCAAATCTTCTCTTCTCCATGCTCACTCCCTCTGTTTTTTCTACTCTTATCTCTTTCTCTCCTTCTTCCCTCTATTTTTTCAATCTTCTTCTCTATTTCTTAATCTCGCTCTCTCCCTTTTGTTTCTATTTTTGCGTCCACTTGGCTCTCCTCTCCCTGTATTATTTCTTCTCGTCATTTTTATAGACAACTATGTAGTTACCGTTGCACAATAGTGGGTTGCTTTTGGCTTGTTGGTGGCTCGGGCAGGTGGTTGTCGGCGGCGAGCGCAGGTATGTCATCTTGGTGCATGCGCAGAGGGGTTGCTTTTAGGGGTGAAAATATTGTTTGGTCCTTTGACTTGTATTTGCTTTTATTTCACCCCCAATCAAATTTATGTTTATGATTTTGTACAATTATATCCTCCTTCATAATTTCAATACTAGCCTTGACTTCGCATGCCTTTTTATTTTGTTCCTCGACTTTTTTATCTACGCGATATAGTCCCCAATCAACCATCAAACTCGCAATTAGTTCAATTGGGTACCCGATTTTGCATAACTAGCTTAGAAAAATTCAAATTGGTCTCTGAAAATTCAAATATCACCAATTGAACCCGAATTAGATTTAAGAACTTGATTTCTTATTGACTCGGCCCTTAATCACTTTAAAGTATAATTAAATCACCAGGCTTAATTAAACCCTTCAATTGGACCTAAATTAATTCTTGAACATAAATACGCTTTTATATTAACCAACGACTAAATCAAATTGGTCCATAAAAATATAATTACATCTTACGACTTAGTTTATACGCAGATTTATTTGATAATAAATTACTTTAGCCTTGGATCTGTTTTTTTTCTTCATTTCTGGGCACAAAAAATATCCAAAATTTCACCTTGATTTTTTTACCGACACCAGCCCCTTTTATTTTATTTATTTTTATTTTCTGATAGTTTTGGGGCATGACCCAAAATTGGGTTACAACAAAGCTAACTTCTTGTTTTTGTGTTTCGGCATGCTGGTTTGCTTAAATGGCTAGAGCTTCAGGTACACCCACTCTCTTTCGTTAAAGCTTACCTCTTCCTTGTGTTTGTCTACCTGTTTCTTTTTTTTTTCCTGGGCTAGGTTTAGATGATATTTAATTTTTGCTAGCTGCTCTGCCCTTTGTAATAACTGTGTCTCTGCTGCTTGATTTTTTGTTGACCCTGGAATGTAATCTGTGATGTTGGGGGGAGGGTAACCATATACGGCTTCAAAGGGGGTGGTTTTTAGGGATGCATGATAGCTTATGTTGTAACAATACTCTGCCATTGTTAGCCAGTTTGCCCATCCCTTTGGGTTGTCCCCCACATAGCACCTGAGGTACCCTTCTAGGGTTTTATTGGTGGCCTCGGTTTGCCCATTTGTTGGGGATGGTACGTAGTAGATAATAGTAGCTTGATCCTTTGAATTTGGAATAGCTCTCCCTAGAATTTGCTTGTGAAGGTAGGGTCTCTGTCTGAGACTATGTTTTCAGGCAACCCATGTAATCTCATAATGTTCTGTGAAAATAGGTTGGCAATTTTTGTAGCATTGTAGGGATGTGAAAGGGGGATAAAGTGGGCGTATTTAGTTAACCTGTCTACCACTACCAGGATGGTTGTGTATTGGTTCGACTTGGGCAGTCCCTCTGTGAAATTCATGGATATCGAGGACCATGGCCGTGAGGGTATGGGTAGTGGTTGTAGGAGGCCTGCTTGTTTGGTGTTTAGACCCTTGGCCCTTTGGCAGATTTCACACTGTTTGATATAGGCCTAAATTTTTGCCTTCATACCCTTCCAAAAGAAATCCCTTCTAGCTCGGCTTAGGGTTTTTTCTACCCCCGAGTGGCCCGCAGTGAGGTTGTCATGAATATATGCCAAGATAACTTCTTTTAAGGGGCTGGTTTGGCTCACATATATTCTGGCATTGTAGTAAAGTACTCCTCCCTTTATCTGGAACTTCATGGACTCCACTGTTTCTTGCTCTATTTTCTGCATGATTTCCTGTATTTCTGGATCATCTTTATAGCTTTCCTTCAGTTGGTCTACCCATTTTACCAAGGGGGTCGAGACTGCCCAAAGAGTACCTTCCTCTGCGATCTCCTCCTTTCTTGAGAGAGCATCTGCTACAAGATTTTCTTTTCTTGCTCTGTATTCTACTGTAAAGTCGTAGCCCAGTAGCTTGGTTAGCCACTTCTGTTGTGTTGGTGTCCCAATCTTTTGCTCTAGTAGGTACTTTAGGCTTTGTTGGTCTATTTTTACCCTGAAGGCCTGTCCCGGAAGATATGTCTACCACTTTTGCAAAGTAGGGGTGAGCAAAAAAACCGGTTAACCGATTAAACCGAGAAAACCGAGAAAAAATAACCTAAAAAACCGAACAAAAAAAAACCCGATTAAACCGATTATAAAATTTTGAAATATGTCTAGTTCGGTTCGGTATCGGTTTTGTACAATAAAAACCAAATGCACCGAACCGAACCGGTTTGTTTAAAGCACTTGTCTGGTTTAGTTAAAACACTTGCTATAAATACAAAATTATAAGCTTTCATTTCTTAACCCTAGCAAATAGCAACAGTCGCTGCCGCCCCTTTCCCCTCTCACCTCTCACCCTTTCTGCTTAAAAGTTAAAACAAAGTAACAAACCCTAGCCCCTTTCTCACCCTCTCTGCTTAAAACAAAGTAATGAACCCTAGCCTCCCTCTTACCCTTTCTATTTCTTAGGCTCTCCCTCCCTCTGCCATTTACTAGTCCTCTTCAGAAACAACATTACTAAAGTTTAGTAAATTGAAACTCTATTTTTATTTCTTGTTATCTCTTCTCAAGATTTATGTTGTTTCTCAAGATCTATGTTTTATTTCTGATATTTTTTTATCTTAAGTTCCAAGTGATGTTGTTTTTTAACATGAACTTGAACTTTTCTTTAGACAAATGGATCGGTAATCACTCGAAGAACTAAAAAAAACACGAGATTTTTTGGTAAGTTTTGGATAAGTAAAAAAACACAATTGGAAAATGTAACTTCTAGTGTTTCTTCATAGTTTTTTGCTAAGTTGTAAAGTTTGCATCTTTATGTGTTTTGATTTCTACATATTGTATTGGGTTTTTTGGGTTCTTATTTAATCATAATTTCAGGCATTCGATAATCACCAATCGTAAACTAAAATCAATCAAAAATTGTAGACCTTTTGCATTCGGGAATGTTGATCTTTACTGTCTTAATTCGGGATACTAATGTTAATTATTATGCATATATGTTGTATTGGGTTTACGGGTTCTGTTTCTTATACACTTATACTTTTATTTTATGATTTATTAATTAACCTTTTTGCAATCTAACATTTCTATTATTATTATTATTATTTTGTAGAATTTGGTGAAAAGTTATCGCAACGGAATTTCTTGATGTTTATTATGTTAATATTGCTTGTTGTTTATTTTGAAGCCCTTTGAAGGCAATATTCTGTAATTTTAATTTTAATTTGTTCACTTATGTAATCTAAATTCTTGACTCATGCTAAATTAAACATAGTATTAAAAAAGTAAAAAAAAAAACTAAATAAACTCTATATTAACATTCACAATTTATTATATTAATATTTGTATTAGTGGAAAAATAATTAAAATAGTTTTGGATTTTATAAGAAAAATATTTTTTATTAATAGTAATTGTAAGCCCATCAGATGGCCCATCAGAAAACCCCAAAAATAATTTGTATTTTTTCAATTATTTTAATCATAAAAATCGAACCGAGCTTAATCGAAAATGGTCGGTTTTTACTAGGTTCGGTTCGGTTAATGTTAAAAAAAATTATAATGTTTGGTTTGGTTACTTTTTTTGATAAAAACCGAATCGACCCGGAAATGCTCACCCCTATTTCACAGCCTTTATTAATGCAAGGAATTCCTTCTCATAGGTTGACAGTAGTAATTCTAGACCCTTAAGGCCTTTACTGAAATAAGAAATTGGTCTGCCATCTTGCATTAGCACTGCCCCAATTCCAGTGCCTGAGGCGTCACACTCCACCACGAAACTTTTATTGAAATCTGGTAGGGCTAGGACCGGGGTGAAGATACGACCTTTTTTAATGGTTCAAAGACTTAGTCAGCCTCTTGATCCCATAAAAGGCCCTTTTTTTTAGTAATCTTGTTAAGGGCCCAGCAATCCTTCCGTACCCTTTGATGAATCTTCTGTTGTATCCTGTCAGGCTTAAAAATCCCCTTAGAGACTTGAGAGTTTTCGGTTTTCGCCAGTTGAGCATGGCCTCTACCTTGTCGTGGTCTGCATGAACCCTATGCTGGGAAACAATGTGTCCCAGGTAATCAATCTCTTTGCTGGCAAATTTGCACTTAGATTTCTTTGCAAATAGCTGGTGGTTTACTAGTGTTTCAAACACCAACCTTAGATGTCTAAGGTGTTCTTCGGATTGGCT